>JAPYZA010005030.1:0-12702 GCA_030522685.1 Eupelmus azureus
ACTGCACGAAGTGGTCATTGCACAAGTGGCTAACGTCCACTGGCCACTTCAGCCGCATCGGTGGAGCTCATGATTGGACCCGAGCAAGTGCATTATTGTCGACCAAATTTATTTAGTTATTAATTTGAACCCCGTTACAGTGGAGTCTATGGTATAAGGTGTGACGGGTGGACGTTACGGTCTCCTCTCAGCCTAGACTTGCGAAGAAAAGAGACAAATAAATAGTGTGCGTGTACTCGAAGGCAAGGTGCGAGCCGACGGCAGCAGTAGCAGAAAAGCTGCGAAAAATTATGTTTACTCGCCGCGAGGCGGCCGCTCCTGCGTGAGCGCGCGCGTTTGTGTGCAAGCGTGAGTGTGTGTGTGGGCCGCTAGGGCCGCGAGAGAGAGAGCGAGCGCCTGCCTTGCGCGGCAGTTCCTGTCGACCTCGCGCACGCAACACTTGTTGCTCTCTTGGGATTTTTGTGCTCACCCAGCTCACCGGTTTTCGGAAGTTTTTGGTGTTCGCGTTGCGAGGGCTGGACGAGCGAGTCAACGTGCGTACTGCAAGCGTAGGAGGTGTGACTTCTGAGGAGTGCTTTCTGTGCTTGGGGCGCGGGCGCCTGCGACGGCGAACGCTCCGATCTTCATCCCGGCGGCGAGCCACCTGCGAGTGGCGGAGTGCAGCGACCGGGCAGCGAAGCCTGGGGTAGGAGTGTGGGCGAGCAGAAGCCGCCGTCTTTGTAAGTAAGAATAAAGAAATTATTTAAGTGAATTTTGTGAGGGTTTATTTCCCTGAGTGTGTCTGTGTATGTTGTCGGTTCCACGAAAGCGCCGGTCGAAGGCACGAGGCTCCGTGCCCTGCCTATAGGAATTTGCCGCGCTGCAACGTGACTTATTATATTTGTCCGGTATTGAGCCATGCATGCGGCTCGCGCGAGTGATTAATTAATAGATTCGCGACGGCAGTAAAATCACCATGACAAAATGGCGACCGTGACAGGACTGTCTAGGCAGTCCCGAATAAATTAAAATTTATTTGGGCTGGCGCTGACCGAGTGTGAATGCAGCGCGTTGTTAGAGTCGTGCTAGAGGGAAAAACTGCATCCATTTTAATTGTTGTGCGATTGTGAAATTCGAAGCCGCTGGAATTTGGTTGGCGCCCATAGGCTGCCTTTGGAATTCCAACGGCAAAGATTCGAAGTCGCACTAGCCGCGAGAACGCGTGAGCGCGCCGCGACTTTGAAAGTCGGCAGCGGTCACGCGCGCCTACGTTAGGAGCTCGGAAACCACACGGGCTGGTTGGGCTCAGTATTTTGGTGGCTTCTAGAGCACAAGTTAGGATCGCCGTGGCTGTGAAATATTCATTTCGAATATTTCACGGCGAGAAAATTCTGACTCAAGAGTCGAGATTTTAAATTCGTGCGTGTGCGTACGAGGCGCAGTGGGTCGCCGGTAAGGATGCGGCCGGGCGCACGTGGAAAGTACGCGAGTATGTAAGTGAGAGAGAGTGTGTGATTGCGCGCGGGGGGAGGGGAAGCTCGCGCGCGAGAGAGCTTACGCGAGGCAGAATGCGTAGCAGTACCGTGGTAGTGTAGCGCCGTAGGAGGGGGCGAGAGAGCGAGATAGCGCAGCGGCCGAGGGCTGTGTGCTTGCGCTCTCGCGGCCGCGCGCGCGCGGAGAAAGTCGAAGAGGGTTTTTGTCTTCTCGCGCGAAAGCTGCTGCGCGCTCCAGACTCCGCGCCAAGCGAAGGCGGCGCTGCTGCCGTACAGCGTCAGCTGTACCGAGCGCAGCCGGAGTTAGTTATTTTGCACATTTTTTTCTGTATTATATACTATTTAAACTTAGTTTTTTTTTATTTTTTGCTTAGAGTTCAAAATTTTTTTTGCGTGGGGACGTTTAAAAAATTTTTTTAAAATTTTTTTAAAATTTTTTTTGTGATAGATCTTTTTTCACAGTAAAATTTTTTTTGTTATGCTTGGAATTTATGAAAAATAAAAATTTTTTTTTTTTTAAAATTATTTTTTGCTTTGTTTGGAAATTTTTTTTTGTGTACGATAAAACAAATGTTTTTTTGTTTTCTTTTTTGGAAGAAAAATTTGTTTTTCTTCTAAATTACTAAAATAAATTTTTTTTTTTTTGTGGGGCGGAATACATTTTTTTACATATATTTAATTTTTTTTGTGGTGTTGCGGCTGAGTTTCTTGCCTGTGTGTGCGCCAGGGAGTGGCTGCCTCTGGGGTGTCTGCCAGCACTAACTCGGCAATTCTCGTGCAGAGCGTAAAGGCGAACGGAGTTAACTTAAATAAAGTTGCTACCGAGCGCCGATACTGCACGATAGCCGATGAGCATACCGAGAGCAAATGGTCTCTCTGGCGAACCTAAGGGAGAGAAGACTCCTGCGGTATGAAGTCGCGGCGGCGACAATCGAGGAGGTCCGAGAGCGGTTGGCGGCGGCTGGTCTGCGCAGTGACAGCGTGGAATTTGAAGTCAGGGATCGCCTGTTCAAATTCCTGCTGCGTGACACCCAGCTGCTTCCTCACGTGCCGTGGGACCCACAGATCGACCACGCGAATCTGAGGGCACCAACGGTCCTCTCACCAGTATGTGCCGAGCTGTGGACAGTGCCGGCGCCTAAAAGGAAAATCCAGCCAACTTAGGGCATGTCGCACCAGGGCAGAAGCCAATCCGAGACGGAGACGGAAAGTGACAGCCGACAAGATTTGGTAGATTTCGAGGGCGGGCTACCTCCTACACCGAAGGTTCCAGATATGTCCGAGCTAGTGGTGACTAGTTTGGAGGGAACCACCCCAGTTAGTCCCACGGCACCGGTTAATACTCTGGCGGGCGGGGCTTATACCAGCCAGTCGAAGATACAACGGACTCCGCCGCAATTACAAGACCAGTCGGCGTCGGTGAGGGACCACCACGACTCGGTCCAACATGTGCAGGAGCAGAAGCACAACGGGAGCGGCAGGGCGCATCCATGGCTGCCCCTGAACCCCCACGGCACCGGAACGCAACCTCCGTTGCCGCCGAACTCACACGACCACCGTGGTGACGAGCGGGTAGTGCTAGTGTCCCAGGTGCAGCTATTAGCGATAGTTGGCCATGTCGTAGACGAGAGTCTGAGAGAGTTCAGAGACGACATGGCGCGACTTCGCAGAATTTCACCGGCGCTGGAGATGCTAGCTAGAAAGAAGGTAGCCGGCGGTCAGCATCTTTCTCGTCCTCCGATGAATCCCGGGATAGCGACCTCTCTAGTGGTCGACGACGGCCGCGCCAAATTCTTGAGAGAACTCGCACCGAGCAGGCAGAGTGCATGAAGCTGCTCTAAGCGCATCATGTGGAGTTCTCCGGGAATAAATCAGAGAACTCGAAAGAGTTTCTGATGAAGCTGGAGACGTGCATCGACGGCAGTGGATTCTCGGAGAGCGTGGTGTTGGCCGCGGTCAGCTCGATCTTCAGAGGAAGCGCTGGCTCGTAGTATCTCACGGTAGTCGACGATATTCGCTCCTGGCAAGACGTTGTGCACCTGTTTAGGACGCAAGATTGCCGGGAGGTCTCAGACGAGGTACTGGAAAGCGAGCTCAACAGCAGGCTCCAAGCGAAGACCGAGACGATGGCGCAGTTTCTGAGTGAATTAAGACTCATTGCGCGCCGGTTCAAGGAGCATCCGTCGGAGAAGAAGATGCTGAGAGTAGCGATGAGACAAATGACTCCCAAATACTGGGAATTTGTAAGTCATCATGACGTGAAGACGCTTGATGACCTGCTACGTCTCAGGAAGAACTGGGAGGCGGTGTTGGAAGAAAATACGTATTTTACGAACCCTTCCAACAATATGCGCCAGAAGGCAGCAGTCTCAGAGCACCAGCGCCAACCGGCTAAGCCAGAGGCGAAAGTTGCTGTGTAAATCAGACAACGCCTACGGCAGCAAGCGCGTCGGGTAAGAAACGCGGTAAACGAGGTGGCAAGAAGAGCAAAGGCCAATCCTCGGGGTCGAACACTGAGTAAGAGAAGCTCGAGGAGACCCTGGCAGCTTCGATCCAGGCGATAGCGCAGCCGCAAGGCGCACCGGCAGGATTTCTGGCGCAGCAGCAAGCCGCGCCGGGTTGGCAACAGGTTCAAAGGAACGGTGCTAAGAAGAAGACAGCGACAGTTCCAGTAACTTCACCTGCAGCCAACAGCGCCCCGGTCAGAAGCTTCGTGGGAGTCTGCAATACGTGTAAGGCAGTTGGGCATCGTGCGCCGAAGTGCGCTATGCGCTCGTTTTATGACTGCGGAGGTCTGGGTCATTGGCGTAAAGCGTGCCCCAGTAGACTGCAGAAGAACATGCAGCAGCAGACACCATCGTGGGCGCAACAGATGTAGCCGCCTTGGGCGCAGCAAACGCAGCAGCCATGGGCGCAGGAAATGCAGCAGCCTTGGACACAGCAAGTGCAGCCGCCGTGGCTACAATGGTCGCATTATGTGCCGACTTCACAGCAGTCGGCAGCAGTGCAACCTGCGCAACCTGCAAATCCAGCAGTGTGCGTGGTGTGGAACGCCAAACACTACATTTGCAAGTTGCACAAAATGCGGAAAGCTGCAACAAGTGTTGCAAAATGCGGAAAACTCGGCTGCAGGTGTGTAAAACCACCCACTACCTCCTGCCTGTGTGTGAATGAGGACACATATGTGTTGGCGAGGGTGGAGTGCGAGGAGACTGGGAGTGAATCCGAGCTCGACGACTTGGACTATGCGCTATTTGATACAGGTCACGAGGAGTGGAGTTCGACTCCTCGCGAGGATGCAGCAGCCAGCAGCATAGTGCGGCAGTTGCAGCAGTTTGTGGATGTGTTGCACGCACGAGAGGCAACTCAGTGTTCTGTTTTGGACCAAAAATAACGGTGTTCTTTGGTCCAGGGGGAGGCAGGTGTTGTAGTGTGTACTACAAAGCCCCTCGGCCATTACTCAAGCGAGAAGGTGAGTCGAATTTGCCTAAGCTGAAGCTCTATCCTACTGTGTGGATAGATCGACTGAAGCGACTCGAGGCTCTGCGAGATCTAGTCCGGAAACACAACGATCGAGCTCAGGCTAGGGACGAGAACTTGTATAATCGTGTGAGAAAGCATGTGTCTTTTCAAGTGGGCGAAAAAGTGCTGAAGCGTGAAAACACGGTTTCTAATGCAGCGAAGGGTGTTTCAGCAAAACTGGCGCCAAAGTACGATGGGTCTTTCGAGATCAAAGAAGTCCTGCCGCCAACAGTATATCTGCTGGAAGCGCCAGGACGGAAATGTTCGAAGATCCACGTACAAGACCTGAAAAGATACGTGCCTCCGAGGCTATTAAGCAAGTTGTAAATTGTGTAGTTGGTTTATTGGTGATGGTATATGAAAATTTTCTTTGTGTATAAATGTTCTAATCTTATTTCGTGTTTTAACAGGATTCGCCATGGTGTGGATGGGTGGACGGCGGCCGCCGCAAATGCGGGAGCAATTGAGGCTAACCGTCGATGTAGCGCCACACGGTCCGGCCGGGCAGTTTGCAGCGGTGACGGCTTAGGCGCTGGCGGAGAGGGCCCGCGGAGAGTTGGAGCGGCCCCACGTGCGGCAGTTGGAGGCCCAGCGAACGGTGTGGGTGGGCGCCGAAGCACCGACCGGACGGGTCGACGATCCGGCGCCCACCACAGAACCAGCTGCCGCACGAGCACCAGCGACCGCCGAGGCTGCAGGAGCAGCGACGACGACGTTAGCCCAGGCGCCAGTAGTCGAGGGGGAGGACCTCCTCGTGTTACCTGATGAGAAGGCGATCTGTGGGGAAGAGGAGATGGAGGCGTTAGACCTCGATGACCACGGGATCGAAGAGAAGATCACGCGGTTCCTCGAGGGGGGGCCCTGGTGCTTTACGTATTTATCGAATTTAATTGTTTAATTAATGACGGTGTTATGCGAACGATTGTGCGAGTGTATACTTGCTGAATAATTTTTTATAAATCTATTAATTATAAACCAGTTTCTAAGTGCTTCTGAACCCTTCATCCCAGCTATCCACACATAATTCTAACAGGTTATAGGCCCAGCGCACTGGGAGGAGAAGGTGCTGTACCAGGCATGGAGATAGGCGACAAGACGACGAAGATTACAGCGAAAGGTAAATGCAATCGCAAAATTCTGATACTGGAAAGTTAGAGACAGTGCGCGACGAAAACTAAAATCGTTTTCAAATTTAGACGTAGTGCTCGACGAATGTAAATTGAATTTGAAATTTGATGACAGTGTGCGACATTAAAAACGAATCCAGTTAAAATTGAAAAGACCATTTCATGTTCGTTTGTTAAATTCTTTTTCTACTGTGAAAACGCGTATAATAAAATTAAATATTGCTTGACTTCCCGGAAAAATAAGAGATGGCCGTGTCTCGAAGTATTGCGGTACATAAGTACGGTCAACAAGTCTGAGCGAGCACGCGGATTCCTGGAAAGCAATCTCGCGACCGGCCGAAAGACAGTGAAGATGTCAGCGCGCCGCATGCTCAACCTGTGCCCGCGCATAGAAGGAGAGAGGAAGTGTACTAAGAGTCCTTGTATGTGGCGTGTGTGGCGTATACACTCGCGTGAGTGAGAGCGAGAAAGAGAATTAGAATGAGCGAGAGTTGCGCTACAGACAATGCATGCATGTCGTCAGGAAAAGCATTGTGTGACAGAGAGAGGCAGATGCGCGAAAATGTTTGTGTATTGCGAGCGTGAGTAGGGGCAGCCAGCTGCGCAGCTATGAGTGTGAGAGCGAGTGAGCCAGATAGAACGATGTTCAAACACAGCGGCTAATCGAATTTCGTAGACAAATAAAACTTATATTTACACGTGCACGAATTCTATGAAATATATTTATATATATTGTCGACTAATCCTAATCGATCGAGTAAATTTAAATTTATTATTGAAAATACAAATTAAAATTTTTGGTCTTTCAAGAAACTTATAAAAAGTGAAGTATCATAGCTTGATCGATTAATATTAAAATAATGTTTGTATCTGAGTGTGTTCTGATTCTATCTAAGTGTTGTAAGCAGGAATGTTTTTGTTCGTCATTGTATACAGTGATGCTTGTTTTCGGTACACTGCGCTTGTAATACTGTAATCAAATAAAAGCTTGTGTTCGATATTGTTTGTTTACGAAAAAATTTTTGTTGTCGTGAATACATTTTGGGACTAATTTAGTAGGCCACATTTTAACAGATGCTTTGAATAGGACTTAAAAAAACAGATTTACAGCTATTAGAATCATAATGTAGAGAACAGAACATATCTTCTGATTCCTCTGATACGACTGGGTTGCGACTATATTACACGACAGATAGAGACAGTAAATCTGGGCTAAGTATAAAACGTCAGGAGGCGTGAGGCAAGCGAGCGTCGACGGTACGAAGCGAGCGTCGACGGTACGAAGCGAGCGATTAACGGCAGTCAAAAGCGGCAGAATGAGAGTGACAGACCGATAGCCATACGAAAAAGACAGTGAGAAAGCGAGAATCGATACGACGGAATACGGCAGTACTACACTTAGAGGAAAACCAGTTAATAAAATTATATATTATTATATCTGCAGATAAAAATAAAATGACATAAATCATAATAAGTATATCAAGATGATTTTGTAAACTCAAGAAAAATAACATTTTAAATTAAGACTAAACTAAAAGCAAACTTGCTTTAAGGATGTTTGATTTTTTGGCCAAATGACTAAATAACAGTGACAGGTTTTGACAATAATAATGAGAGTTTTTGAATCGACAGGATTTCTTTCAGGTTTAATGAATATTATATAAGGAGAAATAGATTTATAGTTTCGACGCTTATAAGGAAAGTGCGAGATGTCACAACGGAGGGTGACGAGACTTTATCGCGAAGGCATAATGGCGAATGCTTTCTATGCCTGCGTAAATATCTAATATAGCTGAATACAATTGAAAGCGATGATCGATCGAGAATTTGACGACTGTATAATGTCGAACAGTGCCTGAGAGCGACAGAAAAATAAGTTACGAAAACGACTGAAAAATTAGTTTCAAAGGGAAATAATATAATTTAATAAATTGTAATCAGCAGTGTTTGTGTTTGACCTGTATTTACAATATTATAGTAAAAATATATTCAACGGCTTACTAATTTTAGAGTTCCACATCAATGAAAATTAATGTAAATAGATTAATTAAAAATTAAATTCATTATTAACAGATTAAAAAATAAAGAAACGAGTGTTCGATTAAAAGAGAAAGAGACAGTTTAATTTAAAAGAGAATATTCAAATTCTCTCAAATCTGAATTATAAAGGAATGGCTTATTTATATATATAAAGTATAAATAAATTTCGAATACGGCAGTTACCGACAGACATAAACTGAAAATTCACAACTCAAAATAATTAAAACAAATAGACAAGATGAGTTTTCCAAGACTATTGTTCAATGCATTGAACTGTTATATAAATGAATAAGTGACTGTTTTTAAAACCCTTTTAGAATTTAGTAAAAATCATAATTTACATAATATCTAGATTTTACTTAAAAAATGACAAATAGACTGTTACAGCCTGCACATAAATATAATTTGTACTGTACCGCAAATTATGAATTTCGTTTTTGTTTATGTTTTCAATGATATATTATGCAGATAGAAAGTAAATAAACGTAAGTGATACCATTAGTGACAAATTCAGTGACAGTAATAGAAATAGCGACATAGTGCGAAACGAATATTCGTTGCTAAAAATGTGACAAATATAAACTCAAAGCAGATAGTAGCTCGCGTTTCGGTATAGGTCCTGTTTTATAAAATTAACATTGTCAGCAAGAAGTGCTTGTGTTCAGCACGCAGTGTTTGTATTCGACACGCCCAGCTTACAATATTTTATTCAATAATGTTTGTGTTCGATATATTTGCTTATAATACTTTAATTTGATTTTGTTAATAGAGATGTCAGTAATAAGAGCGACAGAGCAAAGAGACGGATAGCGAACTTTAAGGCTAACACATAGGCGACAGACAAATAGTAAAAGCAAGTCCTATACAACAATTTAAAGTCATAATATCCAGATGAAAATCATTTGAATATGAGAAGTTATGACCGCTCTAGCGACAGCTTTAGTGATAGTCTTGACAACAGGCTTAATCGACAGTTATTATTACTGTAATACATGAAAATAGAGCAGACTTGCTTCAGCCTAGGCACATGACTTGAGATTGTAAAGGTTTGCGCGGACTTAGTACAGCAGCGAACTATAGAAAAAGACAAGAGACAGTCGAAGAAATCGAAAGAAATCGAAATCCAATTAGAAATAAGAAATCGAATAAGAAATCGAAATAACAGAAGCCGAGATTATCCAAATTGTAACAATGGCAGTCGTCAATATAATAGAAATAATGGAGACAATCGATCTTACAATAATAACAATCGCAATAATGATCGTTATTTTAATTACAACGGAGGTGATGATAGAGAAAACCGAGATTATAATGATAGAAATCAGGAAATAAATTACAGTTCATTAAGAAATCACGATAGAAATGATTGTCGTGATAGTAGAAGCAGAGGAAGGCAAATTAATGCAAGAAATATTTAATGTATTATTTTGTACATGAAATTATACAAATATTATTAAGTATTTATCAATATCATTAAACAATTTTACCGTAAATAGTTGTTTAGTCACTTGTACATACAATTTTTTTGCTATAGAATTAAATTAATAAATATCATATAGTCAACGTCGTCAACTTATACATACTACACTTCCAGATTTGTGTATATTAATATTTTCATTTTTTTAACATATATGAAAGAGAATATGTATTCCAATACAAAGAATAAATTTCACGCTTGGCAATTTTCTTTACTAATTACAGCACTCGAATTTGTTTTGCTTTTAATTATTCCACAATACACTCTAAACCCAAAAGTGATAAATCTCGAAGTAAATAGATTAAAACCTTCATTTTAATTATAAACCCTTAAGAATTTTTGGTTTTGATTCACACTTTTTTGCATACAGTGTGGTTGAAACCATAGATTGCGAAGTCATTACTTACACAGCTCCACAAAAAATCAAAAAATTAATGCTGAGCTCTGACTATGTTTACTACATGTTTTCGAGGTCACCAAATACGAATCCGAGGTCCGTTTAACCCCATCCCAACAGGATTTTCGATAACCTTAAAATTTAGGCCAAAAACCATAATTATCTTTAGAATTGAAACCCAATAACCGCACCATTCCAAAACCCCAAGAAAATCCTGAGCCTTTAACCTCATAGGCCTTTAACTCCTAAACTACATTTAAACCCTTAAACCCTAAACCTATAAACCCTTAACCATATAACCCTAAACACTCAAACTCTGTACCCTTAAACCCTTAAACCTTAAACACTTAAACCTTTAATCCTGAACTCTGAAATCCTAAACCTTGAAATCCTGAACCCTTAAACCCAAAACCCATAAACCGTAAATCCTTAAACTCTAAACCATTAAACCCTAAACCCATTAACCCTCAACCAGCAAACCCTAAACCCTCAAGCCCTAAAACCTCAAGCCCTGAAACTCTTGTGTTTTGGGTTTAATGGTTTAGTGTTTAAGGGTTTAGGGTTTAAGGGTTTAGGATTTGAGTGTTTAGGGTTTTAGGGTTTGAAGTTTTAGGGGTTGAGGGTTTAATGGTTTAGAGTTTAAGGATTTAGGGATTATGGGTTTAGGGTTTAAGTGATCGGGGTTTAAGGGTTGAGGGTTTAAGGGTTTAGTGTTTGAGGGTTTAATGTATAAAGGTTTAGGGTTTAAGGCCTTAGGATTTAAGTGTTGAGGCTTTTAGGGTCCAAGTGTTTAAGGTTTAAGGGTACAGGGTTTGAGTATTTAGGGTTTGAGGGTTAAGGGTTTATAGGTTTAGGGTTTAAGGATTTTGGGTTTAAATGTAGTTTAGGGGTTAAGGACTTATAAGGTTAAAGGCTTACGGTTTTTGGGATTATGGAATGGTGGGGTTATTGGGTTTCAAATTCTAGAGATAATAATGGTTTTTGGCCTAAATTTTAAGGTTATGGAAAATCCTGATGTGATGGAGTTAAACAAACCTCGGATTCGGATTTAGCGACCTCGAAAACATGTAGCTATCATCGTCAGACCACACCATTAATTTTTTTATTTTTTTTGTGGAGCTGTGTTATGATTGTATAGCTTCCAAGCTCCTTGTTTAGCAGTCTATAAAAATATTTTATATTTAAGTACAAGTCATAAATTGTAAGTAAATAATACACTATAAGCTCTATGAAACCAAAAAATGTCTATATATATATATATATATATATATATATATTGTAACGCGAGAGTTGGTGCAGAGAACAACTCTTCAGGTTATTAAATGACAAACACTACTAAATTAAAACTCAAATTTACATAAAATTATCTTGAGAAAATACACTTAGAGTAATGGGCACCAGCCAATGTACACTGACGCACGAGATTCATCCCAGGGACACGCAAGATCCGACAAAATCCCACCGAATCCTAACTTCCCCATACGCGAGGACTAACCGCCGAGAGACACGGAAAAGGGCATAAACTCAAAAAAATAGGGCAAAAGGATTAGAACTCGGCGACAACGCACTATAACGGGTATATTTGAAACGTATCGCGCACAGCAATTAAGGAAAAAATCTCGAAGGAAAGGGGATAAGGACTTAATATTCTCACTTGGACAACGGCAACTCACCACTCGCAGAAATACGCCCAATCGCCAATATCGCTCGCCGCTCACTTGCAACCTCGACCAGGATCACCCTAGTATACAGCAAGACTCCAATAAAAACTCCAACCACGAATACTAAATGTGCTTTGCCGCTCGCTCCGTACAATCCCTTGCCGACGTTGCTGGCTGCTCGCTGAGAAGTGCTCGCGTGATCGCTAGTCGGGATCGCTTCTCTACTCTTGTAGTGCGCTACAGCGTCAAGCCGTTCACGGCGCTCGCTCGATCTCTCGAGCCACCGCGGCCAACTTCGCAGTTTATACTATGCATGTCTGTGTGTGCAGTGGTAACCAGCGCCGACGACATCGACCTCTCAGCAGGAGCAGGGCACAAGGATGCAGCGGGTAATTTCTTCTTCCAACCTCCAGAGAACTCTTCGCGGACAGCGCACCTATCTACTCTCCAGGATTTTGACAGCAGGTAAGAACTAACGTTCCACAACCTCTCAAGCTGTCAGGCTAATCTGGACTCTTTACTTTGCAGAATTCTCTTCAGGGTGGCTGGACTCACAGCAGCTGAGAATCACAGGCAAAGCTCTTTCTTCTTTTCTAATTCTATCTCATTCAAGAAGTGCGTTTCTGTGGTGCACACTGGACATCATAGTCCAGTAAAAATAGACCTGAAATGGAAATTTCTTGTAAATAGCTGCATTTTGGATATATGATTCTTTCATTCATTTAAAAACTTTTTTACTTCTGCAAAAAAGTCCAAAATGCCCGGCGTTTCGAGATATCGCGATGCAAAATTTGGATTTTGAAATAACTCTTGAACTAAAAGAGTTATCAAAAAATGGATTGCGCCACATTGTAGAGCGCACAATTTTACATAAAAAACGTCCATATAGTATTTTGTTTTGTTAATGATTTATGCATTAAAATACTCATTTTAATGAAAAGTTGTATATATAGATATAGCGCTCGGCCAACACAAACTGTAGCGTGCAGTCAGCGGCCGCGCGAAC
>JAPYZA010005031.1:0-12700 GCA_030522685.1 Eupelmus azureus
ACTCGGAGCCATGAAAGCAGTTTCATCAAGATTAGTCCCAAGCATAACAGGTACATCAGCAATATCATCTGCTTTCATTAATGTCCAAGGATCGTTAGTCAAAAATATATTTTGACCAGCCTCAGGTTCCACAACCGGAACGAAACCTGCCATGTGTCCGTTCATAGGGTTCTAAAATTGAAGAAGATAAAATTAGAATATATATACTTATTTAAAATTCCACATTACTTATCTTTCCTACAATTTAACATTATAAAAATATGCAACTTGTATGTAAAGGTAATGAGTGTAAGTCGAATAATCAACACTTGTTGTGACAAAATATTTTTGCAAACAGTGTACGAAAAATCGAACTTTGTACATGCAATGTAGAAAAATGTAAAAAATTTTAAGTAAAAATAAAAAAGATATTTTACGCGCGTATTTATAAAAAAATGTTTACGTTTAAATTTACATGCATAATATTAAAATAAATTAGTTTATTATTGCACTATAAAATAGGAAATTCTTACCAGAGTCTTTGTTACTTCTGCAGTAGCTCTAACGAGTTCCTGAACAGAATATTCTTTTAGCTTGGCGACTAATTCTTTTGAATCACTTGTTTGAATTCCAAGAGCTGCACCTAATTTAAAAGCTATTTCTCTAGGTTTATACTCCATAGCCCAAGGATTGAGAGCGGATCCACTCTGCATAATTGCTCCTTTGAACAGTCCTTTATAAAAAGAAAGCATTACAGTTACAAATTTTTCGGTAGATAATATTTTTCTTTAATAAAAACTAAAATATCATTTTATTTTAAATCCACTAATGCAACTAATGCGCAGGGGGCACATACGCTGCTTCATTTCCTTGTGCCACAATATACTATATATTGATTAGATGTATATTTATAATAAAAATATATAATAGTACATTTCGAACCGTATTTTATACCACGAGAGCCGAAAAATCATTTTAAAGTTATGATTTTGAGGTTAGAGTGTTATAAATTCTAAATTTTTTGTTTTTATTAGTTGACATTCTAAAGATAATTAAAAATATTAGACAATTAAAAAAATACTTACCCCTTGACATGAGAGATAACATATGGAACTGTATTGAAGCTGCACCAGAACTGACACCAACAAGAGTTACTCTGTTTTTACATCCACCAAAATTAGAAATATTATCAGCGACCCATTGAAGGGCCATAACTTGATCTTTTAATCCATTATTACCTGGAGCATTTTCATCTCCAGTACTCAAAAATCCTGCAAATAAAATTATGAATAAATATAACAATTTTATTCAGAAATCAAGTTTTCACTCGATTTTTCATTTTCATTTTGTTTATTTTATCGAATAAACAATATATTCGATTATAATAATCTAATCAATCAACTTCAAAAGCAGTCATAAAGTTTATCGATTTTCAAGAAAAATGTTTAAAATAACAGTTACATACCATGAGCTCCAAGCCTTGAATTAAATGTAACCACAACAACATCCTGCTCAATTAAGAAATCGGGACCAAAGATATCATCGTCACCAGAACCTGCGTTAAAACCACCGGGATGAATAAATACTAAAACAGCTCTTTTCGCTTCTTTATTGAGATCAGGCGTGTAAACGTTTAAGTAAAGGCAATCCTCATCACCGAAGATCCCTTGTCTTATCATGCAGAAGAAGACACAAGTCGATCGGTGATGCGTTGCGTCGAGTACACCAACCCATGGATCTGGTTGTAACGGCGGCTTTGAAAATATTAAAACAGAAATAAAATACAATAAATTTGGAATATTTCTGCAAATTAAAACAAATCATTTTTCTTATTTCTAAGGATTGTTTATCAATGTTTATTATGGTATTACATCCAAGGAAATGGACGATGTAAAATTTTAAACGATATACGATAAACGATATTTATAAAGTTTTAAATTTTAAAAAATTATGTATGTAATTAAAATGAAAATTTGCAAAACAGTCAACGAATTGTTAATAATATAGATAAAAATGAGCCATTAATGTATTTGTCGAAATTTCAGTTTATTTTTAATAATTTACAATAATGATTTCTTAAGTATTTAACCTATTAGTTTTGCAAGTTTAATTTTAAATTACAAAAATTTCTTTAAAATTTTTTTTCCTTATGAAAATTACTGTTTTCAACTTCGTAACCTAATATTCTACGAATTTCTAAGAGGCCCGGCATTAAAGTTAATGGTCAGTGTTTACGTTTCATAACGTTCGTACATAGTTTAAGATAAAGTCATAGAGTGCTTTAAATCAAAAATATTTTTAGCGAATTCACTGTTTTCTTACCAATAAACAACTAACAATACAAAAAGTTTTTTCATAATTTTTTTATTATTTAAATAACTCTATTTAAATAACTTTATTTTAATATTAATAATAAGAAATATCATTAAATTACCACAATTTAAGGAGCATCATCATTTCGTCGCTCCTAACGAAGACTAGCACTTTTCAAAAACTACCTGTTTTAAATTTGTTATTTGGGACTTAAGAAAAAATATAAGTTTTTTTAAAGTTTAATACATTAAAGACACAATCTTGATATTACACTTTTGAAGGTCTTTGATAAGTTAAAATCACTTATAGTATCTGTAAATGAGAGTTGAAAATCGGTAGCTTTTGAAATGTACTAGTCATCGTTAGGAACGACGATTTATAGTCTGTTATTTATAAAAAACACACACCGGGTAAACGAAAAAAAAATATTTATAAAAAAAATTTATAATTTCAGTCGGCTATAATTTTTATTAAGGCTTCTTAAAAAAATTAATTTAAAATTTAAATTTAACATTAATCTATTCTAAATTTTTGTACAATTTTAAACTCTTTTAAATTTTGCGAACGACAATCTGTGTGTAACAAACAACCTCTTTATAATATATATGTAATTGTCAAACTAAGATACGGGATAATTAAACAAGATTGAACAATGATAAGTTAAAAAGTTTATAATTTTTTTATCTACAGTGAAATTTCATTCATTAACGTATTCTGCACATGGTAAATAAAACGTAATATAAAAATTACAAACTCTCTTACAAAATGGATAAATATTCTACTCACTTCGAATTTATGGAATCCAATCGGTGGTTTAGCGTAGGGAATGCCCTTAAAACTATAATAGGGCTTGTTGCTTAAAACCGTATTAGTTTTAAGGCCCTTGATAGACCCCACAGGCAAATCAAGAACAGTTTCTTCCTGAGCACATGTCACCCCTACAAGAGCCAAGCATACGAGCAGTTTGAACGACTGCATTATGCTTCGCAATCTCACGATTATTTCGAGTGTTCAGACTTTTATAAGCTGAAGCGTAGTTCCGCAAAATGAAAACAGTCAAATCATCCGGCAGAGGTGCATTGCGCAATTGCACGGTGATATACTCGTGACTGTAAAATAGTGCTATTATATCTGGTAAAACGACGAACCCAAAGTTTGTCTCTTACTAAAGAGGACATAGTTATTTTTTAAAACAGGTTAAGAAAAAATAGTTGAAAGCGCATAATTGAATGCATTAAATCTACTATTATTATTACACCAACATTTCACATAAAAAGTTACTAGAAGAACGCAAATTTTAATTCGAGATAAATAATCAAACAGATTATTATACAATTATTTCACACACTGTGATGGTATATCAATGTAATTCTACAGTATTCGAGTAAATATAGTTATATAACTCACTAAATAATCTTCTTATTTAAAAAATTGTTTAGCACGTCCTTAAAAAACTGTGATACTTCAGATTTACTAAAACAAGTGTACTGTCGATGAAAAAAGACGAATCCGGTTGATAGGGTACTTTTTGACGCAAGAGGACATCCACTTGCTACAAGTGGAACTATTCTCATAAATGACATTGCAGGTTCCTCCTTTTAGCGGGAAACCTTTTTCTTCTAGAAACTGTCGGCTTTAAACTGCTATATTCATTGATCTCGGTATGTTGCATCATAAAAAAAGGTTTTTAAATAAAATTAGGACCTATAATATCTTGAATGTTATTTCAATTAATTGGATGTGTATATTATTGAAAATAAATAAAATATAATTGAACCCTTTTTTTAAATATTTTTAATACTACTGATCTAAAATATGATTTAGATAATTATTACGAAAACCTTCTTTAAAATTATTATAATAATTATTACAGTCATTATAATGATTATAATCAGTAGAAATTGACTTCAAATTATAGATTTAAAAACGTATGACGTCTTGAATATCAAATATCATTTGATCTGCAACGGCAATTGTTAACCGTACTTAGATTAGAGGCAATTATAAGTTACGCTCTAAACTTTCCAGTCGGGTAGTCGAACAATTATTTTCTGCTAAATGGAGGAACGTTTCGTAACAGTTATTTAAGCTACATTGTGCGTGCCAAAAAATACTTAATACGTCTATTTCTAAATCATTTACCAGCAAATCCACTTTTTCAATGTCAATGTTGATTAGATTCAATTTATCCGAATTTCAATAGCATGACGAAATTAGCGCTGCGTTATTCAAACGTAATGTTGTACATCAACTTCCTGTTTATTGTGTCCAGAATTATCTCTTAAAGCGACTTATGCACATATGCAATCCAAGTTATAGTTTATAAAACTCCCCGCGCAAAAAAATTTACCCTTGCCGAAATATCGCAAATACTTTGAGCGATATATCGGCATCGATCGCCGAACTATTTCCTTATAAACCCAATATAAATTAATATTTCGCCAATATATCGCCACGGGGCGAATCCGATATATCGTCTATACATTCGCCCATATATCGCGCAAATATATTATAATTTGAAAAAATAAAATTTGTATACAAATATATGGGCGATATATTGGCGAAATATTAAATTATATTGGGTTTATAAGGAAATAGTTCGGCGATCGATGCCGATATATCGCCCAATGTATCTACGATATTTCGGCAATGGTAAATTTTTTAGCGCGGGTCGCATATATTACTTGCAGTAAATGGAAATATTCTCAAAAATGATGTTCTATTTCTACCGAAAAATCATCTTGCTTCTAGCGGAAAACCTCTTTTTTCTAGAATCAATCCGCTTGAAGCTATTGGAAATATTTATCTTCCAGAAATTAGATTAAAAATGATATATATTAGACATTGAAATTAAAAGAGAAAATAATGAAAATAATAATATTGTTCGTTTTAATTATATTATTATTATTTTTTTTATTTAAATCCGGAATACATTTTTAATATATTTACTTGAAGGTGTTATTGATAATAAGAATATATAATTAATAGTTATTTCTATCGTTTATAGACTACATTCCGCGTCTAAATTTTACACTACGCCTTTTCTTTAAAACCTTGTTATGACACTTAGGTCCCTAATATTTACATCGCGATTCTCATATCATCATAGCAGGTGACACTGACTTGGCTCAATCGTGGAGTAAGCTTAAGATAAATGTTTTTTTTTCTGACTAAAGATAGCTGTACATTCATTTTAATACACTCCTTAATAATATCTTCTCGAGGGAAGAATATTCGTTGGAAAAATTGACAATTGACTTCAAGAAGATTTCCACTTAGTTCGAATAGGATTCTTCTTGAAGTAAGTACTCTGGAGGGAAGAGGATTTTCCTCTTGCTTCTAACGGATAACCATTTCGTCGAAAATGAAACTGACATCAACTTGAGACAAATAGATTCCACTTACATCCGGAATAAATTTTTCTGAATTTAGACAGATATGAATCCCCATCAGCTGATACTTCATAATAATGCACAGAATATTTGACTATTAAGTTCAATTTAGCCCAAAAATAATTAATTAAACCTAAGTTTTGATATTGTAGAGGTGTATCGATTATTATTTGAAAAAATATGTTGTAGTAAAACCTACAAAGATTTTATTCGTAGTTTTGGTTTTAATAAAAAGCTTACTGAAATTCACTATTTCATGTCAATATAAAAAATGTGAACTACTTTCGGATACTTACAGAATGTTTTATATTTTAATTGAAATGAAGAAAACTATAGAGTTTTAATAATACTATTAGAAAACTATAGAGTTTTAATAATAGTAGTAGCTACGATCGATTTAAATCCTTTTATTAATATTGCTGACATTTCGAATATAAATTTAAACGTAAAGTAAAAAACTAATGTGGCCTTATGTCTTGAAATATTATGTTGAACATAATGTGAAATGACTTTAAAATTAATGCAAATATAAAGAATTTTATGTAGTTTAGCTTTAAAATCGTTATAATTGTAGGTATTCTTTTATGTTCGATCCAAAAATTATGTTTTTATTTTAATGTATAAATAACAACAGTGTAGAGTTCTTTATTTCAATCATCAATTTTAAACGAACCTATATCGAGATCTTTATATAATTTTAAAAGATTTAGAAATGTTCTGCTAAAGCTAAATATAACTTTTCACTAAGGTAAATAAATACGAATATATATAGAGAAATACACAGAATAAAAATAATGGAATAGGCAAAATATATAATTACTCGTATAAAACTTTAATTTTAATTTGAGTGTAAAAAAATAACAATTTTTATTAAATTATACGAATGTTAAAAATCATTAACAAAATCTCCTAATAGATTTTTACAAAATTCAGCCCATAAATGCATTCTTTCTTTAAAAAATCCGTTTTTTACTTTCAATTCCTCATCAATTTCTATGTAAAAATCTTCTTTACCCATTGGTGTCCATTGAATCGTTACAAACTCATCTTGCGTAGCAGTTGGATTCCTTAAAATATTAATGTTGTATAAAAAATTTAATTTAATTTATAATTAAAATTGAATTAAACATTTACCCAGTTTTAACAAAATTAGTCCACATAGTTGTAAACATATGCATAATTTTTTCTTGCGCAGAACCAGGTGGAGGTAAATTTTTGAACATGTCAGAATAAAAAACATATTTTATTTCATCTCCATGAGCTACTCCTGTAAATTCGAAAAATACGGTAAAAATTCGTTTAATGTCATTGTTTCTTCATTATTTTCGACATGTAATATTGTAAAATCTACAATATTATAAATCTACAGTTTATTTCTATTCGCCTTTAATATCTCATTATTAGACATCATTACCTCGAAAAATCTTGAATGACATATATTGTAAATATATTTCATTACGTAAATCAAATTAAATTGCATACCTGTTTCTGAACTGTACATATTTTTCAATGGACCAACTGGCGAATAATGAGTTAGTAAATACTTATACACTGGTGATTTGTTTACTTTACTTATAAGCTTTGTAGAAAAATGTACACCGTAGGTAAAAGCTATATCGGTAAGAAGCTGAAAATTTATTAAAATATTTACGTTTTTTAAATGTTATAAGTTTTAAAAAATAAATTCACATAATACATTTTATTATTATAGCGTTCCAAAATAAAACAATAATAAAAAAAAGATGTTATTATGTAATTTTTTTATCTTTCAAATGTCTAAGAAAAACATTACGATAGTTCCAACACGTAGCAAAAAAGTAGATGAATGTTTAAAATTTTTACTTAATAAGTCTTTGCTGATAAAACTAACCCCTACGTTCGGATCATAAAAACGTTTTAAAGAGCAAATAATTTTGATTCTAAATGAAAGTTTACATACATTATTAATTAATAATTATCTTATCTTATTTTTGGCTTGTTGTGCAATTACACTTAAATTAAAGTGATAAAATTAAAAATAACTCGCATGGTCGTATTTTCTTTTTAAATAAAAATCTAATAACGTACCATTGTAAATTCTTCTAAAGTATCTGCTGTCAGTGCTTTTCCGTCAAAGTAAAAGTTTCTTATCATTTCACCGAAACGTTTTTTTTCTGCTACTGTAACATTTAAATCATCTGGGATGAAATTTTCGAAGTTACTATTCATTGTTTCAGCATCTTTAATATATCCTGAAAGGACATTAATTTTGAAGTAACTGTCACAACTTAGTATTATGATAAATTAATGATTATGTTTAATTTTTACTAGCTGCCATTGTTGCCTCTTCGTCTAAGTTCATTCCAGTAATCAAAGGTACATCAGCTATTTTTCCTGATTTTATCAAAGTCCATGGATCATCTGGCAAAAAGGTTTCTAATCCTATATGTGCATCTACTGACGGTAAAAAAGCATTGGTACTTCCGCCCATAAAATTCTAAAAATTTATTGATGCTTTAATTTTAATTTTAAAGCTGATGAGAATGAGTTTTATATTTATTAGTTTTATAACTTACACTATGCATTATAGAAACTTCTTCGGCCGCTATCATTAACTCCTTTGCGGAAAATGTTTTTAATTGATCAACGAGTTCTTTTGTACTCGTTGTTTTAATACCTAAAATTTCCCCTAATTTAAAGGCAGCTTCTCTTGGCTTGTATTGAATGACCCATGGGTTTAAAGATGTTCCACTTTGTTCCAAACCAGCACGAAATAGTCCTACAGATTAGTGGGAATTGAATTATTTCTTTTTTTATAAGGTAGTATTAAAAATATTTTTTCGATATTCTACATTACCTTGAGACATTGGTGACATCATGTGTAACTGAACCGATGCTGCTCCAGAATTCATTCCTCCAATAGTAATTTTTTGAGAATCACCACCAAAGTATTCAATATTGTCTCTTACCCATTTTAAAGCCATAACTTGATCTTTTAAACCTTGATTACCAGGAGCGTTGATATCTTCCGTATTCAAAAATCCTATAAATATCGAAAAATTATTGTTAAGAAAGAAAAATCATACAAATAAGGATAATTTTTGCTAAATAAAGAAATAATCAATAATAAAATATTATTATTAAAGTATGTTTGTATCTGTAGAATAGTATATATTAATTTTCATGAATATATTTACCCATCGGTCCAAGCCTATAATTAAACGAAACTAAAATAATATCTTTTTCGATTAAAAAATCTGGTCCTAGAACTCCGTCATCTCCAGAAAGATAATTAAATCCACCTGCATGGATCCAAACTAAGACAGCTTTTTTAGCTGTCTTGTCGAGTTGTGGCGTGTAAATATTCATTAATAAACAATCTTCATCTCCAATATATTGTTGCCTTGCTGGACAATAATAAACACATTCTATACTAGGTTTAGTAGCATCAAGTATCCCTTGCCAAGGTTCTATTTTTTGTGAAGGCTGAAAAAGTATATGCATTTTCTATTCACAATGGTTTGAATTCGTTGGTACATAATTATAAGAATAAATACACAATTTGCAATGTAATAATATCTGATGTAGAAACATAGTTTTAAAGTAGCTTTAGTTTCATTTTATTTTTTTCAGATTGGTGGTTTCCGAAAAAGATAGTTTTTGAACAACTGCTTTCATTTTATTATATAAGACATGTTATATTAAAAAAATAGTTTCAACAAAATTTTTGTTTAATATTAAAATAAATTTTGAAATAAATTAAGTTGCCTACCTCGAATTTATTTACTCCAATGACAGGTTTGACATAAGGAACACTACGAAAACTATAAAATGTTTTATTTTTATAAGCAGTAGTAAGTTTTAATCCTTTGAGAGATCCTAAAGGAATTTCCCAGATAATTTCTTCACCTAATACTGCAGTAAAAATAATAAACATATATATTTTTATTAACCACATGATTATGCCTAAATGTATTCAATTTAGATTCATAAAGTCTTTATAACAAGAGATGGCTTCTGAATGTGCTTGTCAGCTACAAAATCACTTCAAACTTTATTGTCAGTTTCCGAGTATTTCAAAGTTTTGTGTAATTGCAGGTGAAGATCTATGATTTTTATTCAGTTGAAATTATTGCTTCAAATGATCATAAACAGCATTTTTCAAAATGAAATGTTATTTATGACAAGCACACGATAAAAGTACAGAAATTGACAATAAATGTTGCAGAAATTAACAGATGCAAAATCATTTATTATTCTTTTATTTAAAGAAAGTTATTTTTAAATACTATTTCTAATGAGATATTTAATAATCATTATTATTTCTATAATTCGCATGTCACTTTTACTTTATTATCTTTTTAAGGTCAAGTGAATGAGTGAGGTAGAACTCTACATAAAATAGTAAAAGGGAACATAAAATTTATGTCGTAAATATTAATTAGATCAGTTGAAAAAAAAATTCTAAAGCATTCAATGTTTTACTAGAACCTAACGTCATCTATTTTTTTAGAAAAGTGCCATTGACTTTGTTAACAAAATTAATCGTATTAAAATGTCGGCAATGTCGACAATTTCGATGTTGATATTTATATTTTTCTAACTATAAGTTTTTTGTAAAAAATGCAATTGTTAGAAAAAATTTGTTCTCAACTAATCTAATTAACATTTACGACACAATTTTTGGATTCCCGTATAATATTCTGTAGAGATATCTACACTCCACCCTTGCACATTCCTTTAAGGCATTGTCGAACTCTTATTGTTACTACCAATTTTTGAAACAAAATTTTTTCAACCAATCTTTAATTTTGAAAAAAGTGGGCTTCTATGATTATCCGTAACTATAAGAGGATGTGAAAACCTTACAGTTACTAGCAATTACAAAGTTTAAATGTTTTCTTCCAACTTTTAATTTGAAGTATTTCGTCGTCATCTTCATTTAGCCAAAAACAATGTGAGGACGAGATATTATTTTAAAATGAAAAATTGAATGAAAAATATAAGTATTTTTATTATCAATAACTTTAAACCTTTAACATTATCTTAGAAGAATTTTATAAATTAATTACAAACAATCATAAATTTTCACTTTTTGTAATCCTGAAAGCGAGTGGACTCGTCAAAGATCATGTGTCCTTTATTTACTTTTGATTTTAAGTTTTGAGATAAATATGCATTATAATAAAAGAAAGTAATACGAAAAACCACATATCTTTTTCTATCCATGATTGATTTAATAATAATCTTAAATATTCTAAAGTGACAATTTTTAAATTTTATAAAAACGGCTCTTAAAAGGAAATCATTTACTGGTCACTTTATATGTAAAATTCATTTACCATGCATGTAAAATTTATTCATTTATCATCTTCAACTTTTTATTACAGTTACTGTCAGCTGCAGATATTATTTTTTTATTTTTATAATAATTTAATAACAGTTACTATTCTTACGGAAATATATCATTTTACAAAAATTTTAAGCAATATAAGTAGGTATATACATTTACCTATATACCAAAGGTCTCTTGCCTTTCTTTTCTTGTGTTCCATTTTCTTAAAAGTCGTCGAACGAAGCAAGCAGGTATTTTAATTAATAAAGTGTGGCGCCACGCAAGGTGACTAAATTCCAACAGGAGAACATGTATCGTAGAAAGTTGAATTCACACTTGCTAAGCTGCATGTTGCATGCGTTATAACAGGCCAAACTCTTTTCTATACCATAGTATTCTAGTAACTTACTTTAACGAATATTCGAACGCACAAAGAGTAACAGGAACAAAGAAATAAACGGATTGAAATTAAAAATAATTATTTTAGCATATTTTTACAATTTAATTATTTATTTATAATATAACAATAATATTAGTACTTAATATTAATAAACATTATAACAAAATATAAAAATAATTTATCCGTTCTTATTTTGTTGCTTCTTATTTCACGCTAAAACGAATAAGTACTGATAAAAAAAATAAAAACAAAGACTTGAAGCGTATAATTTTTTTATAATTCAATCAGATTTTAACAATAAGATCATAAGAGTCAATCTCTTGAATTTAACTAATAAATCACAGCAGACTCCCTGATCCATCCACAGATCGCGGCTAGTCGCATTCTGTCTTACCGATCGGCCATTAATAGGCCTAAATGAATTACGCGCTCCTTCTGCTAGCCTAATACGGAATTACTCTCGGAAATACGCGAGGCCGCTATTATTTATTGTCAGAGAGTGCAACTGACGAAAGCCGACGACGTGCAAACTGCGCTCTTGCACGTCTCTTTCCTTCGTCTTCTAGACTAGACCAACACACACCGTCCAGCCGCTTCCCGCCCTTCCCGCGCATCCACGTCACGGACGTCCAACACACATCGACATCGAAGTATACTGCGTGCGCTCGGCCTGCCATTATATTTTCATGCGCGCGCGTTCGAAAATGGCGCGCGTACGCGCGGCGAACGCAACACTTTGCGGTATACCTACTGCCGGCTCGTGTGCGCCTGATACGTGCGCACCACTCAGCACACCCTCTGGATTCCCATGGGACGTTTCCGGGACGTTCCTAAGACGTATTTTGCTAGCGGAATCGTGCAATCATTGTTTTGCACTCGGTTTGACTTGTGAATTTTTGAAATTTAGTTTTTTTAAAATTCCATTGATTTATTTCACAATCTTTCTGATTTTTGAAAAATTTTTTAAGTTAAATCTGCAGTAGGTCTTATTACAATTTTATTGTTAAGGATTATAAATTAATTGTTTAAATTTTTGCATGTATATGTATACAAGTTTGGTGCATACGCAGCTGTATACCTATACATGTATATGAGTATACATATATTTATCCATGAAAAAGTGGTGTCCCAAACTGAATGTCTATTTCGAGTTGACTTTCATCGGGGGGCGTAGCTCAGATGGTAGAGCGCTCGCTTAGCATGCGAGAGGTACCGGGATCGATACCCGGCGCCTCCAATTCGATGTTAATTTTTTTTTTTTTTTTTTTTTTTTTTTTTTTTTTTTTTTTTTTTTTTTTTTTT
>JAPYZA010005032.1:0-13103 GCA_030522685.1 Eupelmus azureus
AATTAAAAAAAAAATATAATCATTGAATTTCAATCCAAACCATCACGAAATCCAATTCCGAATCTCCCCTCCTCCCACCTCCAGCCACACGCCCATCGCGCCTACAACGCCTGGAATCCAACATAGCAGCAGGCCGCGCCAGTTGTCCCAGTTTCGCGTACTGCGCGAGGGCGGAACCATGTCACGCAGAGACACACACACTCGCACAGTGCCACTGGCTCGTTTCGCTTCATCATATTGTTGATCTAGCCTGGCTCGGCCGCTAATAAACGGCCGCAGCGGCCGTTTTTCATTTTCTAATTTCGCGCTCTCGCGCAGCGCGATTTATATATAAAGCGCGAGCGCCGAGGATGCTACACAGCGGCTTTCTGGGTCGAGCTCGCCACGAGGAATCAATATTTGCAGCCGCAAGCGAACGATGCATCTAAATCGAACAGTGAGCGGGACTCGAACGCGCGTTATTTGAGGGAGTGGGATTGGGTAATTGGTTGGGTTGCTGGATGGTGTGGAGTTTTGATGGTTTTGAGTTTTTGTTTTTCTAGGGCGGGAAGATAGAGGGGGGTTGTATTTCGACACAAATGAAGTTTATCGAATGTATTTGTTCAATTCTTTGAGGAATGATGGCTATCTTTTTTGAAAAGTTTAGATTGTATTATGATGATAAATTTTAGAATGAAGTCTCGCGTGAACGATAAACTTTCTACGTTATCATTGTCGCTGATGGTAAATTTGAGAAAAGTTTTCTATCTGGTTTTCAGATTGTAACATTCCGTCTCAATGAATTCAATTTCACTTTTGCTCTCTAGCGGATATTGTAATATCATATAATTTTACGCTTTGATGTCTGCATAAAGACGAACGCAGCCAAGTGTTCTGATTCAGATAGAAATTCAAATATAGAAAAAATATGAAATGGATTTAAATTTTAACTTTTCCTAATATTTTCAATTGAATGTTTTTTGACAAACTCCATATATAAATAAAATCATTTTTCGACTGACATAACAACAACATGATTCCTAAACACGTTTTTTCAAACAAATCAAAAATAAACTAAACAGCCAAGAACTACAGTTCCAAATGGCCCACATCATCCCACCCCGAAACCCGATCCCAAAATCCACCCTTCCATCCTATACCTCTCAGTACCAAAAATCAACTCTAAACTTCCTCAACCATCCAACACCACTCGCAGTTTCATAACCCAACGAGCCAATCCTGCATATCGTCCCTCTCTTAAACTTCAATCCGTATAATTAAAATTCGCGGCGACACGTGTCTGGCCGATTACCCGCCCGGCCGAGCAAGCATTTCCTCATGCATCAGGTGCCAATTAGAGAGTGCACAGGCATTTGCAATTAACGTGAGTAAAATAAAAAAAATGCGCTTCTCTTATATTAGCTGCGCTAAGCGAGTCGTAAGTAACGTGCTGGGCGATTCGGATCATTAGCCGTATATCGGTTTTAGGGGCTCGTTACGGGGGTGGAGACTTTTTAGTTCTGCTAAGTGTCCTACTTATTGGCCGGAATTCTCCAGGGGCGCGGGATATATATGTGCGCGCTGATGCAGTTGGCGCTGGAGAACGCGATTATGTACATTTACCGCTTGGATTGTTCGGATCGTGGCGTTAAAATTATGGGATTAATGAGTTAGTCTAGAGTAATGAAGGTATATAGTGGATTGTCGATTGTGTTCGAGAAGCGCGATAAATGAATGATAATTTTATGTAAGTTGCGATTTTTACATTGTTAAATTGATAAAATATTGAAATACTTTACATAACGAGATCGATTTTAGATATCATTTTGTTTATTGATATTAGATTTCTGCACAAATATAAATTCTTCAAAACTATGCATAATTTTTCGTAACACTTTGCAACTTTGTTAATCAATCTACTAAAGGTATTGTTATTCTAAACGCTCTACTTTTATATTAATACCACTAACAGAAGTTCTGATTTACCGACAGATCGACACTCAGCCTAAACCTACCTTACCGACCAAGTCCAAATCCTCCAACTACCACCCCAATCATCCAAAATTCAGCGCTACAATAACCTCCCTCATGCCATTCCAACACACTCCAACCAAACCCATAAATCCACACTCCTCGATCATGTCTCCAGTTCAACGTCCTCTCCTTTTTCCCTCCGCTTAAAATATCCACCTTTCACTCGCGCATTATTTTCCAGCCCGTGCTCGGTAAGAGAAAAATAAGTCTTATCGTCCTGCTCCAAGGGGTACGCAACATCTCTCTCTTTCTCCCGTCGAGAGAGAAGAAGAAAACGCAGAGCGCTGGGAGGCTCATGCGTGCGCGAGCTCGCCTATTAAGGAAATTACATTTCTGGAAATTAACCCTCGGCACGATAATCCACTTAGGCGAGTGGAAAGCTGCGTGTATATGTGTGCGCTGCAGATGCCGCTGGAGCGTGCGAAGAGAGAGGTGGAATGTCTAGGAGTTATTTTTTTCTCTTCTTTATTATCTGCTGTATGGGGGGAGAAAAAATAAGTGTACGATGTTTATTGGAAAGTAAGGTGTGTATGTACTGTCATCTCGCTGGATGGAAGAGGAGGATTATTATAGTTTCAAGAGAATCGAACGTGTGAACCTTGAGATATTTTGATCGGTAGAGTTAATCTGAAATTTTGGAAAGTTTTTTATTTGATCGCAGTAGAGAAGCGTTTCTTCCTCGGTCCGCGTCTGTCGGGAAGTCATAATTATAGCCTTCGAAAGTTTTCAAAGAGTAACGGCTCGAAGAAAGGGTACGAGCGTCGAATGTAATGGAACGTCTGCGATATCGCGTGTGAAAGTTATCGAAAAGCAAAGTTTAGGCTTGGATAAAAATTTTAATGTTTCTTTCTCTGGGAGCATGGAAAATCAGATACGCGCCGCGGGGAAAAGTGGGTTTAATTGTCGGGGCGATCCAATGATTTCGAATGGACTTTTCAATTATTTTATGCAAACGAAGTTTTTGCGGGGATCTTTGTTTTAATAAAGCTAGCGCTGGCGATAAGGACGGGTTCTGTTCGCGAGATAAAAGAAGTTTGAGAAGAAAATTTGATATTGTTTGAGAGATCTTAGTAATTCGAAGATTTTGAAAGCTTTAGTTCTGGAAATTAATTAGTCTTGCAAAAATGGAATTAAAAATAAAATTTATCTTATAGTTATCGTAGACTTTCCTTTTCAAAAGTATCCACATCAAAAATTTTCCGCAAATCCATCTAACCAATCACAATTCACCTACCTCACCAAAATTTCATAATTTCAGAATTCTTAACTCCACCCTCATTACCCACTTTCTAAACCCACCCATCACGCCCGTCATCAAACTCCCAAAGTACCCTCTCATAACCAAACGCCTATCTCCTTCATCTCCTAGCGCAACTCATACATCCAAAATCCCAGCAGACCAACGTTTCCCCAGCCCCATATACACACAAACATCCTCTCCTCAGCCATATCTAGACTCCTCCGCAGCGAGCATCGCCGACTGAAATTGCCGCTCTGGGCGAACAATGGACGCCGGAGCAAGCGGGCGGGCGAGCGCGCGGCTCTTTATTGATCGCGATTTATCTAGCGCCTCGCGCGAGCGGCGGCAGCCCGCAGCGGCCTGACCTACTTCCAGCCGGCGTGTCTTTGCTGGAATGTAGGCCAGCCAGTGCTGGTGCATGCTAGGGAAGTCAGATCTGTGTGTATGTGTGTGTGTATCTTCTCTTTCTGTCTCTCTCACTAGCGATGGGCTGGGGTTGGCCGCAGCCGCTGTCGTGTACCTATAGATGTATATATGCTCTGCCGCTCGACCCAATTGCTCTTGCCGCGGAGAGATGACCTCGGAGATTTTTGGCTGCAGGGCGAGGGCGGATTTTGGGATTGTCCGCTGGTTGGGTTTTTTTTGCGAAGAGTGGCTGGAGGTTGACGAACGGTGGGCGTTGCTGATGTGGTTAGGAATATGATTATATATTGATTGAATTATTTATCAAATACGTGTATAATATTAGGTAAGATAGATGGTAATGCAAACCAATTAGATTCATTCAAAAAATTATCGCGACGTTTTTCTTTTACCTATTGCTAAATCTGCAAACGACAACATAGAACCTTTCCAGTGATATCATTACACTTAGACGTCCGAGAAATCCATCTTTTCACAGCCGCATAAATAAAACGATAAATTTGTCAGTAGTGATAAAGTCGCGGGCTGGTAAAAGCGGCGTTTTTCGTTTGTTAATGTCAAGGCGTCAGGTGATCCAGCGGCGCGGTCGTGCGTGTCAAGGCGGACTTTTGTAATCCGGCGCGATCTGCACGCGAGACAGAAATTGTAGCTTGCGCAGCCGGAAATGTCGCGATCCCGGTAGTTTTTCGCTCGGTTCTTGTAATGCAGCGGCCGCGGCGTGCTTGTGAAATTGATCGCTGTGCAATCGATGAATTATTCAGAATGATGGAGAATTGAGTCTGAATGGATGGTTATTTGTGTAGTTGTGGAGTGTTTGATAATGTGTGTTTGGGATTTTAAGATACTTGTTAGTTATGATTGTATTGCGATATTTTAGTAAAAGTATAATGTCCATTTATGTTATTTGCATGTAAAACAATCCGGTACAACCAATTACAAAAGTCAGTATCAAATACAAATATCTCTACCAGCAATCTCAATTTTCGTCATTCAACCACCCCGCATCCAATTTAAAAAGAAAAAAAGAAAAAAACCATCAATTCCAGTCTCTCTCTCCTTAGGTATTCCGAGCTCGCGTGCGCGCCACTTTTTTCTCGACTCTTCCTCTCTCTCAACTGCGTCAACGTCACCGCTGCGGCGTACCTGTATACGTATATACATCGCCGCTCGAAATCAGCGAGCTTATAGGTAAAAACGCACGCACGCCTGAAAAAAAACGCGCGCTCCCTTCTTGCGATTTACGAAAACGTGCGCGTAAAAATTTAAGCGAGAGTGTGTATGTATATATAGAAAGGTTGGCGAGGAGAAAATATCAGGCCACGTACGTGATTGAGTTGTAGATGGATCACTGCGAGCGTTTGTCAAAGCTGGGAGATTTTGGAGTGATATAAACGAGTTGATGCGCTCGATTGAGTTGCTGTATGTTTTTGCGAGATTAATATTATAGAGTTATTGATCGACGGTCATTTGATGGTTAAAAAAGTGTGTCTAGTTTATCAACAAAACTAGATTATTTTTCTAATCCGTATACTTTCACAGTAATTTTATACATTTACACATAAACCCTGCATATAGGAAAATAACCTGATTGTACTACCAGACACGGCCTGTTACTACTTACGTCTGCGACCTCCCTAATAACCGCTGGATATCTTCTCGATACGCCATCAAGAAAATATCCATTAACTATGCCTATAAACCTAAGCATCTGCGGCTTTCACCCGCGACTGGATACACACACAATAAAGTCGTATATGTATAGAAGACGTCGTATGCTAAATGAATACGCGGCTATGGAGAAGGTTTGGAGAGCGCACGATATATACGCTCAATTTACGGAGTCATGCCTGGAACGCGTTTACTCAACTTGTGGCGCACGGGGACTTCCACGTCAAGTGGTTTCTGATGGTAATGTTGCTGTGGGACTTTTGTGGTGGGTGGGTTTCCGGTGAGCGGTGATGAGGTAGTTGGCTAGGGTTAGGAATGTTGTTTTGTGGCGGGGGGGGGGGGAGGAGGTTTGTAACATGTTTTGTTATTTTGTGTGTCTATGGTTTTTATACTTTTGATAAGGGTCACACTATTCAATTGATTCGGGAAATAATGAGACTGACTAAAATAATAAAAAGTTATGAAAATTCTTTTGTGAATGCTTTTTTAGAGTCAAAATGGGAACAACTATTATTTTTCCGTAAAATTAATTAATTTTATATATTGAATATTCAGAATAAACAAGGCCAGAGATACCTTGTTTATCGTAACAAAAACATCTCTCTAACATTATCCCCATAAAAACTCAAACATCCATAATACATCCATTAAAAAAAAAAAGTCAACCATCAATCATCAACCGATCACTCCACCACTCCAACCTCTCCACTACCCAGCATCCCTCCTCCACAGCAACTCACCTAAAACACACTACTGCAATATTTACAGCAGACTCTCCTCGCACAAAAGTTAAGAGAAAAGAGCATTCAGGTAAATCGCGCGGATGCAGATGACGATGCGCTCGGTTGAGCGCGCTCAGGAGCGGCGCAGTTTGTAGCGCAACGGGAAAACAGAGCCCGAGGGTGCGCGCATCGAGCTTTCACTCGTACGCGCGAGCTGCGGTAAAAATTATAGCTCGACTAGAGCGATAATTTACAGCGCGCGTTAGTTGGCTTGTGTGGTAGTGGCTGTGGAGATGGTCTAGAGAGATTGGGAGTGTGACGCCGCGGATTGGATTTTGTTTGCGGTATTTTTGGGTGGGTTTGGAAGCTGGAGTGGAGGCGGGGAGAATTTTGTTAAAAGGTGTTGATGTTGCTTTTTGGTGCTGTTAAATTACGCGGTAATTACGGTACTAAAAAGACAATTTCGTATCAGTCTAAAGTCGAAATCACGACTTTGGAATTCATGGTGTAAATATGATTCAATAAGTACTTGTGTAAGGTAACTATTACTTTATGAGATTTTTTCTCCTTTGCTTTGCTCGGGCGAAAGCTGGTTCGCAAACTAAGATATTAAATTTCTCACTCCTGAAGAAATATACTGTTTTATTTCGTACTTTGAAGTAATCTATTTACATTAATTTTGATGAAAACTTTTTAAAACATAGTAATATTTGATGCAGATTTATTGAAAGCTGTCTCAGACAAATTTAGTAGTGCATGCGTAGAATATTTCTACAATGTAAAATCCTGAGACATCGTAAATATTCGTAGACCATGTTTGAAGTACTTTTAACAACACGATTACTTTTTAAGTTTCTGAAGTAAAAACACTTTGTACTTTACTATTAGCGGATTCTTTAGGTAAAGTTTACATCTGAAACATCTGCTGCAACTGAAACACATAAAAAGTTTTGGTACACTTTCTTGAATAAGGTATACAAACTGTGTCGTGAGACTATGATTTTACAGTTGTATATCATGGAACTTCCAAATTTGATGCTACAACATTATTACTAGATCTTTTGGTGTTACATTCATTAATAATGATTTCAATTAATTGGTTAGGCATATTTTTCAAATCACACCAGAACCGAAATTATGAGGAAACTGTAATCGTAAATACTATATTTAGTTATTCAAAACTCAAAAATATTTGTTTTTTTTCCACTTCTAAGCTATTCTTTAACAATTCACTCCAGTCAATCACTATCATCTCAAACACAAAACCATAATATTTACTAAAGACTCACCAACTAAATACCTTCAAAAAACCCTACTACAAACAATCAAAAATCTTCTCTTTCCAAAACCCAGCATCCATTCGCACAATCATTCCAACCCATCCCTCTCAACAATTAACCTCCCACTCTATAAAAAATAATAACATCACCACACTACAATCCATCGAAGACTCGCGTGCGCAACGCGGATATTTTCGCAACCGCACAGCTCGCGTATATACTTCCGTGTTTTTTTCCCCTCCTCATTGTTTACGATCGTCATTTATTACCTTTGTCATCGGACGCATCGCTGCTGTTGCTGCTCTCGTCCTGATAGTTTTATACTTCGAACATAATGGACTGCCGCTGTCGAGCCTCTCTTCCGATGCCGCGGGGACTTCTAGATAATAGTTAGCGAGTGCGTTAAGCGTGGATGTATGTGGAGAAAAAAATGAGGGTGGAATGTGCGGGGATCGATGGTTTATTTGTGGAAGTTCGCGGGATGGATGTTTTTTTTATAGGCTGGAGCGTTTGTGATGGATTAGGGGCGGTTTATCAAGAGTTTGAAAATTGGGAGAGGAGAGCGTTAGATGGATGTGTTGGAAATTTTTTAGAGGTGTGTTTGGCGAGTTGATGTTTTGTGAGAGATTACACTGTGTTAATAGAAAATAATTATTTTGTTTGTTTTTAATGATTGGAAAAGACAGTAATAATATCAACAGCGACATCCGTACGCAAAAGAAAAACAGTCCGCTCCAACTGAAACAATACAATTCGCAAAAATATACAACATAAAAAGCTACGACTGAAAACACACACACACACACACACACACACACACACACACACACACACACACACACACACTCTTTCCCAAACTTCCAAACCCGATAAAAGAATACTATTGTCACTCTCAGAATTTCCAACTCTACATTCAGCATACTGCAAGAGTCGGCATCTAACGACACTGGAGAGGCCTTCATTCGCGGCCTCGTATACGCATACACAAAGGAAGAGCGAGAAAATACACACACACACGGCGTTGCGTAACCCAGCTATAGGTGGGAGCGAGATTGTAGTTTTTAGCCTTGAACGGCTCTTTCGAGCGAAGGCTCCTGCGATGGTTAGTAGAGAGAGAGAAGGTAGGGGAAGAAGATGGGACTGCGCGAACGATTAACGAGCATGGGAGAGGGAACAAGTGGATTTTTAAGATGCGGGAGGGGTAGACATGTGGCTGCCGTAGACTTCGCCTAAAGAGTTCAATGAGAACGCCGTGTGAGGATAGAGGCGTGGAGTGAGACACGGCGGGAGAGATGAGATATTGTTTATTGTTTGATATGGAAGATTTTTTTGTTTTAGTTTGATCGATTGCAATGCTGGGGTGTCAAACGTTAATTCTTGATTTTACAAGACGACAAAGTACGTAAATCTGAATGTAAATCGGAATGCGTTTTTTTAACATAAATATATGGCCTCTACCAATATATTCAGAAATGTAACTACATATTCAAAGTATAACGAATCTATAAAATCGGCAAAATGTTCACGAAATAAGTTAGACAGACGATCCCAGGCAGTGAAAGACAGTATGTGCCAGCGAAACTCGCGCACACGTCCACTCATGCACACAAACACACAGAACACACACACACACACACACACACACACACACACACACACACACACACACACACACACACACACACACACAGAGGCAAAACAATCGTCGGCAAATGAAAAGAAAAAATAATATCCCAGAAAGAATACGTGCCTATCGCACGGGACAGGTCTAGGCAAAACTGGCTGCAGGTCTATCGGGTTTTTTTGCCCTGCACCGGGCCGTACCGTCCTAGTACCATTCTCGAAGCGAGCCTCCTCTGTCCCTCCCCTCCCTCCCCTCTATTACACGTACAGCCGCACGCCCGTGCTCTATACAACTTCTTTTTCGTGTGATGCAAGGGCGAATCCATACCTTCGCCGCGAGGCCCAAGATCGGCCAAATCGGTTCCCTGGCCTATCGAATTTATATATGTATATTGTATATATGAGAGAGGACGATTACGAAAGCCACTCTCGAGGCTTTCGACACGCGCGCGGACTGCGCTAGAGCTTCGTAGGAGGAAAAAAATGTGGGAGGCTTACGTATACGCACCGTAGCCTCGTGACGCGAGGAATGACTTCCTGGTGACGTATAGGCTAGCTGCTTGGATGGAGTAGTTGAAGGGAATGTGATGTGGTGTGTGTGAGCGGCGTGTGAGGACCTTGATTTTCGCTGCGGAAATTTTTCGAGCGGATGATGACGTGATCGGAGGATGTTTTTTCCTGCTAAAGATGATCGCTGTTTGTGATTGGAGAGGTGGAGGTTAAGTTTGGCGGGAGGTGAACGGTTGATTTATGGGTTTTGTTTGGAGTCGGTTGTTGGGTTGAGTTTTAATGAAAAGTTTGGGAGGTTGATGACTGCTGGTGCTGGAATGTTTTTTTTTTTAATTTGCTAGTTTTTACGTCTTTGATGCTTTTTTTCTTTGGTAAATTGAACCGAATTGTGAAATCCGGTAAATTTTTAGAAAAATGCGGCAAATTCATGCGGAAAATCCAATGGACTCGTTAGATTTATTCTACTGTTCTTTTACAATTGGTAGCTACTATTATATATTAGAAACCAATTACGTACTTATAAATATACATATTACTTCAAGTATGTCTTATTAACAATAACCCTACAAAAAATCCCTCCACCATTATTCAATCTACAACAACGACAAACCCTTCAAACCAACAATCATAAATAAAGCTCGACCCATCAACCACACCGAAAACTGCATATCAGCATTCGATATCCGGATCCATCCCGTGCCACCACTCACTCCTCAAAAAAATAAAAACTCCCGCACACCCAAAACTCCTACCGTACCACACACACCAAAACGGGGAATTTATCAGCAAAATCGGCCGGAAGCTCATAAATCTTAGCGGCACGGGCAACGCGCAGCACCGAAATGTATGATAATTGTATTCTTTGTATTCTCCGGGCGCACGCGGAAGTTCACTTTAATATTTCATCGGTATACATACACACTCGCTCTGTAGACTCGCGCTGCCGCCTGTACAGAGAAGCCATATTGGGCGGCTGGAAAAAAAATTATTCCACGCGTGTGCTCTCTCACCTAGCTTATACGAATACTTATAATATACATGTATATTCCAATTGCGCGTAGAAAGAGCGCGCTTTCTCGGGGCCCTTTTTACCATTGGCAATCGCGTTCTCCGGCTCGCTTCTTCTCTGTCGCTCCTTCGGTTTTTTCTTTTGGGTAGTGCCGGAGGAACCAGTTTTGGAGCGGGCAAATTTATATGCATAACAATGCGACCGGTTTCCCGCGTTTCGAATTGACAAAAACGCGAGCTGGGTTAGTGACGATTTCAGGTATACGCCTTAGAGACGGTTTGGGAGTTTGTTGGATGGGTATATACAGGAGGTGAAGCGGGGTTAGAGGGTATGTGTACACGTGGCGGGATTGCTAGGGATTACAAAATTGTTAGTTTGTATTTGGTGAATTGTTGCGATTGATTTAAATATTAGTGGTGCATGGGGATTGTGTGGAGTTTATAGCCCTGGAGAACCGTTTTTTAATTTTGCTTTGGGATGATCTTGGACTTTTCTATGTTCTTATTTTATGAATGAGTTTGAATTTTTGCTTCGTCCTTTTTTTAGGCTATGAAGTTTACGACCTTCGGCTTCTAAACTTCGTATAAATGATGAGAATTGAACGGGTTAAATTATTCAGTGACGTATATGACCTGGAATATATATGCCGTAGTTAGTAACTATACTTACCAAATATTAAGTCAAGGCAGCTGAAAAATATGTAAAATATGAGTAAGTTTATGAGAAGTTATGTTAAAAAAAAATAGGTAAGTTATAAAGAAATATTTTTTATTTTAAATTATAACTACGTATAAATTAAATAAAATACTAACTCTAATTTTGTGATAAAGAAAAGGATAATAAGTAAAAAAAATTAAAGGCTAAAAACCTCTCGGAACTCTTTTTTAATCTTAAAAAGTTACATCGTCCATCATAATTACATTTGTACCATTTTTCCAAAAAAGAAAAGAAAAACAATTAAGCAACCGTGAAATTTAAAAATTTCAAAATTAAACTTCATAATTACAAACTAATCCTGACAGTTATTTTAATCATTTTAGGCTTTTCAATTCATTTCAATCATCAAAAAAAGACTACATTTTCAAACGATTGATAAAAAGATCCGAAATGAGGCTACCAATTTAGGGATAGTAAAACAGTCCACGTGTCTCTCGGCTCTTTTGAGTAGCGCACGCAGGTTTTTACCTTGAGCGATGATCCCAAATCAGGCGAGAACTTCAATGAAGTCTTCAGGCTTTACGGCTGATGTCTGGTGACAGCCGTTTTTACGCTCCGCGCCAAAATGTGATCTCATCCTCGCGTTGGCCAGTTAATTTATGGAAGACTCTGACGTTTGTGAATTTTATATTTCGTTGGTGTAAATTATACGTTGCTGAAAGGTCGTTGTCAAACGATTCGTACGGTTGGATCGGTTTTTGGTAGGTTGTTTAATTAATTGGGAGTTATTATGTTTCGAAATTACGAGGTTTTTGTGACGGAAAAATTGAAGATGTTCCTCTTTAACGGTATACTAAATTTATTTCAAAAATGCAGAAAAAATGTTTGAATTCAGAAAAATGTTAGAAATCTGGCTAATTGCCAAACTATGTATACTATTCACCGATACATAGATTAAGAAGACTGTGGAATAAAGGGTTCTCCGGAGCTTAGAAACATGAGTAGCATTGGTAGATTCAAATCTTTCCTTCGAAATACCTTATAATTAATTGAGCTTTATACTTTGTATTAAAGTTACGTATTTACAATCAATTGTTTGTTATTTTAAATGAATTTATTTTGTTAATTTAGATCTCTATTATAAAAGAAATTATATTGTAGCATGGTATGTGTGCAGGAGTGATGGACTGACTACCCCAAATATAGTTACAATTGTCTTTGTATAAGGGCAATTATGCCCGTTTGATATTTAATAAATAAATAAACAAATTCAATTAGGAGGGACTATGCGTAATTGAAAAGATTATTCATGAATGACCCAGTTTTGTAACTTGTCAGAACTTGTATAAAGATTTTAATCTTTATAAAAGTGTAAAACGTAGTTATTAATTCTTAAAGTAATATTAATTTACTAATTTTATACAATTTTTAAATTAATAATCTAAATTAATAATTTTTAAGTATTAATATTGTTAGAATATTATTACAATATTGCTAGAATATCAATGCGATATTTTTAGAATATCATTACGATATTGTTACAATATCGATATTGCTGGAATATGATTGCGATATTGATAGAATATCATTGCGATATTGCTGGAATATCATTGCGATATAGATAGAATATTATTGCTGGAATATGATTGCGATATTGATACAAAATCATTGCGATATTGCTGGAATATTCATTGCAATATTCCTAGAATATCATTACGATATTCCAAGAATATCATTGCGATATTACTATAATATCATTGCAATATTACTCGAACATAATTGCGATATTGTCTAGAATATCATTGCGATATTGCTGAAATATCATTGCGATATTGCTTGAATATCATTGCAATATTTTCAGAATATCAATGCGATATTGCTGGAATATCATTGCGATATACCTATAATATCATTGCGATATTACTAGAACATAATTGCGATATTGCTGGAATATCATT
>JAPYZA010005033.1:0-12693 GCA_030522685.1 Eupelmus azureus
AAAAAAAAAAACAATAACCAAAATCCCCTCAATTCAGACAAAGGCACGGTGGACCTGGTGCAGGAGGCGATGGGCACCCTGGGCCCCTGGCACATCGTAATCGCGGTCGCCCTGTCTCTGGTCAAGTTCCCGGTCGCCTGGCACCAGCTGTCCATTACCTTCCTGGCGCCCCGGGCCGAGTTCAACTGCACCTGGCCGATCGGGGTGGACAACGTGAGTGCCCTGGGCAATTGCAATATCAACGTGGGCAACGGCACCATGGAGAAGTGCCAGAAGTTCCATTACTTCAGGCATGATTTCAAGGAGACCATTATCACGCAGGTTGATATCTAGTAAATTTTCTTTTGATGAAGGAATTTGTTGATTAGATGTGTGAATGGTTGGATTGATTGAGTTTTGTGTATGTTTAATTTGGATTGATTGATACTATTTAAGAGACTGAAATCTTTTTATCGATAATTGATAGTTAAACAGTATATCAGTGTAGTTATAGAGTAATTATGTACAGTACGTAAAGAATATAGTGTTTTTGCTACAAATTTGAAATCATTCGTTATTACTCTGTTTAGTAGACGTAAGTATAATTATAGGTAAATATCAAAGTACAACTACATTTTCTATCACGGTTGCAAACGTTATAATTAAACATTTCATACTAATTTAATAGCAACTTTGCTTGTAATCTAGTCACGTAAATAAAAGTATTGCTAAATCAATTTTAGTAAAAAAAAGTAAAATAATTTTGTACTCATCAAATACGATAATTTTTTATGTACATATAAATTTAGTATTTATTTAAATAAAATATCTTCTTCCTACATTTACACTTTAAATTAAATAAAGGTGCTATATTTCAGTGGGATTTAGTCTGTGATAGAGAACAACTCGCTAATTTAGCCCAATCGTTAACAATGTTTGGAATCTTAGTGGGAAACATGATTTTCAGCGCAATGTCTGATAGGTACGGTGCAATTTCGTCAGAATTATTAATGACCCTTCAATGTTTTTTTTTTAATATTCAAGATTATTGCAAAATCTAAATTTCCCGTTCTTAAAATTCGAATAAACAGAATGAACAAATTTCTTATAAAAAAACAGCAAACGCACAAACGTTATTCAGAAAATAGTATTCTGTACAAACCTTGAAGGGTTAATAATATATGCACATATAAGCAAGCTTTTTATAATTTTCGTCTAAATAGTTTATAAATGAATGACGTTGTTATATATTTTATAGAATCGGACGAAAATTCCCTTTGATGATTGCAATCTTATTACAATCCGTGACTGGACTGTTGACAGTATTCTCACCTTGGTACGAACTGTTCTTAACATTCAAATTTATTTCTGCTGTAGCTACTGGTGGCACTATGCTTATTAGTTTCGTTTTACGTAAGTCTTTGTTTTCCATTTATTTTCAGCTTCCTGTCAATAGCTTTTTATTTTTATTCAATGAGCGTATTCAATATTTTCACGAATTATCGGATTAATAATAGCTTTTAACGTTTACTTTTAGTTATGGAAATCGTAGGACCTAAATGGCGCTCTACTTTATCAGTTCTGTTCCACGTGCCTTTCTTGCTAGGATTTCTCCTTAATCCATTGGTAGCTTATCTGACGCGGACATGGTACGGATTTCAAATGGCTGTATCGATACCACCGATTTTCCTGCTTTCTTATTATTGGTATGTATATCTAAATGATAATCGACTGTATATAATAAGTAAAAATTTATGATTTCGGGAAATCGTCAAAATTAACGTAAATTATAATACTTGCCATCGGAGGCGCTGACGCGCCCCGTGATGTAAAATAAATAACGCAATATTTGTGCTTAAAGTACTTTACTTCACGTAGCATTTACTTAGTTATGCCAGAAATACGTAAACATTGTCGGTTTGAAAACCAACGTGTACATACAACAGCAGTTTTTGCAATATTTGTGTATAGGAATTTCATATAGTGAGCCAGCGGTAGAAATAAAAAAATTTTAGTTAAATGTTCGAGAATCTTTTTTTTGTAAAGTATGACTTTTTAACAGAAATAACATATTTATTTGTCGTTTGCATAATTTTGAAATTGATGCTATTTTATTTAAATATTCACGCGCATTTTGAAAAAAAATTGCTATACAAAAGAAAATATTAAATTCATGTTTATTTAATTAGCGCTTATTAAAACTACTGCGAATTATAACAGAGAAAAATCAGTTTTATACATTTATGTTAGTAGAATCTTTTAACTAGTTAACTTTTAAAATTAACGAAATTGTAAATTATTATCAATTCTCTTAACATACAAGGGACCAATACTTCAAACGATGCATGTGCAAGAAACGATACAAAGCAATTGCGATAAATTGCCTTTCTTGGGCGCGCTTAAAAAGGAACGAGCTTAGAGTCTCAAGTCTTTCAAGCGCCCGAATTGAACAATTGTCAATCTAAACAAAAAGAAAAACTGGCTTCGGAGGAAACAATTATTCAATTAAAGACACCGCGCAAACGAATGATCCTCGTCTCGAGTCATTGACTCTCGGCACTTCGCCGGCGGATCAAAAATACGCCGCCGCCACCGCGAATTGTGTCGAACAATTGCAGCGGCTAACTTTTTGCTTGTACAGACGTTTGCTCTGCGTAAATGGGGATATTCGCGAGAGCTCATTTCTCGTGAGGCTCATTGCATTTCTGAGCATCATTCCGTTCACCTACCGGGCATAATGGTGTCATGAACGGATTGCGTAGTTTCAGCGAGTACATGGTTTATTGAGTCTGTCATTGTTTATTTTTATTGGATGAGTAGATGGCTTATGTTAAAAATTAGTATTAGCAATTATAAAGAATGTTTCTTTTTTTGTGTAGTCATGTCGGGACGAATATGTTTAATTAATTTTTGTTTTCAAATTAATTTTGATGTATCGACACCGTCTGTCGAAAACTAATTGGCGATATTTAATTGGTTATAAAAATTTTAATTTATTTGCGAAATGCAATACGAAATCACTATAAAAAATTACATAATATTTTCGAAACATCGTTGTAAAAAGGCAATTACGAGGAAAATCATAAATTTTTAAGCACATCCCCCGCGTCAAATAATTAATTAAACATTAAAAACGAACATTATAGGATAGTACCAGAATCGCCGAGATGGCTACTGGCCGTTGGCAGGACGAGAGAAGCCGAAGAGATTCTGGTGAAGGCCGCGGAGAAGAACCGAATTCCGATGAGCAATGTGACGGCGGCTATCGAGGCCCAAGAAAGTCAAGCTAAATCACAGAAGGAGCAAGAAAAAAAATATAACGTGACACATCTATTCCGAACGCCGAATCTGCGCATTAAGACGATATGCATATGCGTCAATTGGTTCGTCTGCGGCATGTGCTTCTTCGGGCTGGCACAGTACATTGGTCAAATCGAAGGAAATATTTTTATTAATACGGCTATTTCGGGTAATTAAGAAAGTCAAGGAGACGACTATGCGCTACAATCAAAGATCGTGGAAACTAATCTTTTGTTTCTCTTTTATGTCTGCATTTTGTTCCTTATAGCTATTATTAACTGTTGGCAAAGATTATAAATTTTTAACATGGCTTATAAATATGCAATAACTTTTTATACGACTTTACAGTCGTTTTCGTTGTCAGAATGATGGAGAATCTACACTTTTCTTACCATAAAATTATTATTTTAATAGACAGTTTAAAAGAAGATTAGCATTTAATTAAAGTTACATAAAGTATTAGATTAATCATTCTCAATTAAAAACGGGCTTCCAAATCTCAATAATTATATTTATAAAAACCAAAAAAACAAACATCGCTAAAACTTCTTTGACATCCTTAGCCGCCATCGAGCTGCCCGGCACGGTGATCGTCCTGTGTCTGATCTCGCGGGTCTCGCGTCTCCGCATCCTGATCGGTGGCAACGTGGTATCCGGCACGATGCTGCTGTTAGTTATGTTTTTCCAAGATCCGACCATGCGCGCGGCTCTGGCGATAATCGGCATCGCTGGCATGGCCGTCTCCTTCCCTACTGTCTACCTCTACAGCAGTGAGGTCTTCCCGACCGTGGTGAGGAACGTTGGCATCGGCGCTGGCAGCATCTGCGCAAGGGTTGCTAGCATGATCGCGCCCTTCATCGCTACTATGGTATGCTTGTTTTTTTGTATATTAGGTACTTTTGGTATAGAAGTGAATGATTGCACAGAACGAATTGTTAAATGTGTTGATAGATGCGACGTGCCTGACGGTAACTTTTTTTAATATACAGCAATATTAAACTTGTTAATAGTTTTTTTTTAAATTTGTGTAAGAAAAAACTAGTTTTCTTTAAAAAAAGTAATGTTAATTGTTTACAAAGTCTTAATATCTAGTATCAATTATCAAATTCTGTATTAAGCTTTAATTAATGTAATCTTTTGAAAATATATATTGGAAATTAAAAAGTGAAGATTGTATATATAAGCATTTTTAAAGAGATCTTTTTTTATCAAAAGGATAAAAATACTTTATCGATAATTTTTAATTGATAAGATGGTAAACATGATAGATTTTTGTAACTTTAACTTCATAAACATGTTTATTAACTCTAAACAGGGAAAGAACGGTGATGATTGGTTGCCGCCTCTTTTATTCGGCATTGGACCAATTATTGGAGCATGCCTTTGTTTCTTTCTGCCAGAAACCATGAACTGTGAATTACCAGAAACGATAGAGGATGGAGAAAATTTCAAGAAGTAAGTTTAAAATAACTTTTCAATTAAGCATTAACTAATTAATTAATAATATATTACAAATTTAGAAAAAAATAAAATCATACTCATTTATTTCAGGAACAAGTCAAGAAAATGTGCCACTTGAAGACTTAAATAGATGAACGATTTTTTACATATTTTTAAGTACGAAAAAATATGTGTTTTTTAAATTTTTATATTATTGTACATCTAATATAAAATGTTATATATCGATTCGAGACTGAAGATATCAACATAAATCAACATTTATACCTTGTCACCCGAAATAAGCAATGGCAATTATTTATTTTCTTTCTGATTTTTGAATGTAAGTTAGATAATGTACGTAGATTTTATAGTCTATTTTTATATTTATATTTAGACACATTTAAATCGCAAAGGTGTACCCTTATAAAAAAAACGTTTAATTCTACCGTGATTTTGTACATTCAATTAAAATTCAGTATCGTACAACTTTAATAATTCATAACATTTTCATTAAGCGTACGAAACTAAGGTTAATTTAAACATTTTTTCTGTAATGGTAATAGTACATTTTGATAAGGATGTGGAAGCTGAATATTTATCTCATGAGACATTTTTCGCCTTCCCCTCGAGGGAAAGGAACAAAGTAAAAACCAACTTACACACGAGCATTAAACTATTTCTTTTTTACAATGAAATTCGAAAAATCATTTCAAAGTCATGATTTTAAAGTTAGAGTGATAAAAATGAATATTATAATTACATATCTTACGGCACGGATTTTTACAAGTTTCTTAGAAATAAATACATCATTTGACGGTATATTATTAAATGTTATAATAATTTAATGTCAAATACACGCATTTATTTATTCTAGTCCGCTTTTTAATTAAAGATGCGTTGGTAAGGTAGATACCAACATTACCTGCTACCTGAATCCCATCTTAAATATTTAAAAACTCAATGAATAGCTCAGTGACTCAAAAATACCTTTCATAAATTATCTTCAATTTTGATAAACAATTAAAAATTCTTATAATTCTTTTTTGAAAAACTCCACTTCAAATTATCAAAACCATAATTTTTAAATAACAAGTATTACACTAATTATCAATATCTATTAATCAATCTTTAAATATTAAAATATTAAGTTATTCGTTTTATACGAATTGATTCCTGTTCAATAAAGTTCTGCTCTAACTTGTATATTATGAAAAATTAACCTTTAATTTTAATTTTACATTAGTGTATAAAGAATTTTGAATACAATGTTATTATAACTCTATTAATAAGTTATATCAAAATTGAAAACAATTGTCAATAATACTGAATATTCAATAAATTTCACTTAATTTACAGTAACTCAAATAATCAATTACTAGATTTCAGGAGAAAATAAAAACTAAATTTGGTCAAATTAATTTAGTCTCCAAAGGTTCAATTTTACTTTGGCAAAATAATAATATTTGAATATATAGAAAAAATTATAATAACAAGTTTTATAAGTATAATGCAAAGATTTGATCTCAGCCAGTAATTTATTATTTTATTCTTTATTCTAAAAAATGTAATTTTAAATAAAAAAATCTAATTGTTGATGTTAATTATATCATATTGCTCAAGCTAGAAAATTAAAGAAAAATGTACGTCGGTAGAAAAGTATAATATAATATAATATAATATAGTATTTGTATTCAGAAAAAATATTTAATAATGCACTCGACATATAAATAAAAAATAATTAGATCATATTTTTGGTTTTTACTTAAAAATCAAATTTGTAAGGTATACATATTATTATTACTGTATAATCATAAAATTCATCATTGACATATAATTATTTTATCTAACTATACACGTATCTATTGATTACTTTATTAAGTAATATTACTTATATATTACTATTTATTATAAAAATAAGTTACGCAAACTGTATAAATCAAATGTCAAATTAATTAAAACAGTCTCCTTACTTGTATAATGCTTGACACAGTCAGAAGCATTTTCACATACACGTAAGATGAAATGGAATAGTCTCATGGTTGCATCTCATGCGCGTATTGTTATCACAAGAGTAGAAAACGTACCAAGAAGTCACTTTTTCAGTATGTAATCTAATTTTAAGTATTTGATTGTCCCAAATAAAGCACTTTACTCGGTAAAGCATGCACAACTCCATTAGTTCTTTTATGCACTGCATCAAATACTTGATTTCCATATTTCACAGTGGTGCTTAAAGATCCTAACCATGAAGATACAATACTTTTGGGTGGTGATTTCTCCACAACTCCTTGATTTGTACCTTAAATTGTAAAATAAATAAAATAAATAAAATCTTTAAGTTACTTATTTGATAAATTACGAATTATAAGCATTTGGAAGATTATCTAAAAATTCCTTCAATTTTATCACTATATAATTTTTAAACAAAAAATGTAAAATAAAATATTTTTTTATAATTCAATTGTATTAAAAATAATTATACAATAATTCTTGAAAATTATATTTTTTAACCAAACTTTAGCAACGCAGTTTTTTAGATCAAATTAAATTTATAAAATTAAAATTATGTTATCGTCATATATTTTTTTTTAATATTCTGACAACTTTGAATTACAGAGATTAGTCGAAAATATATCTGAAATGATGTACTGATTCTGACATTAATCGACGTTATAGGTGAATTGGTGGTTATATGATACTAATACGTTTGCCCGAGATAAAATTTATATTTTTTATTTATGATTATGCATGTAAATTTTATATAATGACTATTTATGGTATGAATAATAGCTTAAACTTATGAATTTTGTAATCTGGTTTTGTAATAAAAAAAGACGAAACAACAAAATTATAAAAAAGTATAATTTCATTTTTTATTATGTGTTCTATGACATATAAATTTGATAGTTTATAAATATAACATATAACACTTTTAATAAAAGCCGTATAAAAATAACAAAAAGCGTTATAAAAATAAATTGTAAAAAAAATATATAGAAACCCTACATAGGTTTTACTTAACAAAATATTTGGGAACACAGAATACTTTAAGGCACCTAGCTAACATAATTTGACTAATATAGGAACTACTCAATTCATTATTTAGCAGAAACATCGACCCAAGCAACCATTAAGCTTTATCATAAAATTTTGAAGCTTTTGCCTAGCACCAGGAAACATTTTTAAGCGCCTAATCTGCTTAGTTTTGAACTCACCGACAAGAAACTTAATTATAGCCTCGTTCACTAATTTCGGCTTCTCTTGGTGTGGAAAGTGACCAGCTCCCGGGACGACTTTAACACTGAATTTTTCTACGTATTCGGTACTATGTACAACATTCTCCAATGAAACGCATGGATCAGCATTTCCAACTATTAAAAGAGTGTTTGTAACTATTTGCTGATTGGTACTCGTACCCAGCCTCGTGAAAGGCAAGTTTCGATAGTAATTAATGGGTCCAGTCCAGTCCTCTGAAAAGTTCAATATTTTTTTATTATAGGGTAGTGGGCTACATTTTTTGATACGTATAATTACTTATTAGTTTGTAATTTTTTTCGTTTGAAGGAGGTAATTACTTAATAATAACATTATTAATTTTTTGAAGGAGTAAGAGAAAAGAACAAAAATAATTCGTCAAGCAGTGACGAAAAGTTAGCACTTTTTCCTATACACAGTCTGAGTAAAATACGATAATGATATCTTTGCTATATATAAAGCAAAACTTTTACTTCGGTAGACATCTCCGCTTAACGGTGATTCATGGTATTGTAAAAAGTATTACTTAGAAAGACAACATTGTTTTCACATTTTTCATACTAATTTAAAATTAATTTCTTTAAATTTTATGGAACATATTTATAAAAGTACATTTACAAACCTTTTCGACTGAAAGCGTATTTATAAGCTTCGACGTAATCATTCTCATTTTCTTTCACGTGTAAATGCTTAAATGTGTCGTTAATAACTGAAAGATCTTCTTTTAAAACATCGATTTCAGGTAAAAATGGTAACCTGCTGAAATGCATCCACCTAAAAATGAAAAAATTTTATTTTATAACTATTTTCAAGTTTTATTTGCAGATAATGTAAAAAAACTTACTTGTGACTGAAAATGTTCTCACCAGCTGTGCCATTCCAGTAAAAATTAGGATGTGGACTAGAAATAGCGATAAATTTAATTATTATGTCTTCGTGTACTGCAGCCATATACCATCCTAAAAGACCGCCTAGATCATGGCCAATAATGCTGCAATTTTTTGCACCCAATGCAAAAATAAATTGCTTCAATTCATCGAGCAGAATTCCAATTTTGTATGAACTTATGGTTGACGGCTTGTCACTATCACCAAAGCCTTTTAAATCCAAAGCTACAACCCTTTTAAACGTGTATTAATTAGTGTTAAGTTTATTATTTATATATATGCTGTTGATTTAATTTATAAATTCTTAAAATAGGTTCTTTGACAGTATTATAATTAAAAATACATTAAAATATAATATACCATATTTGATGTAATTAAACACATTACATTGTATAATTCTATTATTATATGATTGATATTAATTTGATTATTATGGGTTGATATGACCTTGTCTCTATAGACAGTTATAGGCTAATAGATTTTTAACCATGTTTTATAATTAAAAGTTTTCATTTAATCTTATGGCTGTAAATATATAGCATAATTCTATTATTAATTTTATTATGAGTTAATATGACTTTATTTCTATAGAGATTTATAGGCTAATGGATTTTTAATGAAACTGATTAAATTATATTAAATTGTATTATTTTAGTGTATATGCAATAAATGACGAATGCATGCAATGGGACAGGATGCTCAATAGCAGTCTTAATGTCATTTATAAAGTTTACAACTATATAGCTAAAGTTAATTAACACTATTATACCTATAATGTTGAGAGAGAATTGGGATTTGTTCTCTCCATGACAGCCAACAGTCTGGGAACCCATGTAGAAGTAAAAGAAGTGGCTTTTCCTTTTCTCCCGCTTCGACATAATGAAACTTTATTCCCTGCAACAAAAAGGTTCATTTATAAGTGCCGTTTATGAAAATGAGTTGAAAACTTTTTTTTTGAAAGACATTTCATATTCTCAAAGGTTAAACAACGGGCTAGATAGCTTAGAAAAACTCTGGAAAACCGGTTTCTTTTTCATGTTTATTTTTTGATCATTGAAGAACGTGAGACTTTGAATTAATTATTATTTTCCATTTATTAAAATTGTACGGTGCTTTTGTACAAGTTCAAGAATTTTTTTTTATTTATGCAATTTCAACAGTTAACAATTTTTCATTATTGTTGTAACATTTCGATATGAAATTCAATTTTTAACTTTCCTTGTGTACCAAATGTATTTTAAGGTCTACTGAACGGTAGATTAGATTACTCTTTAATAATATGTTTGTACATATAATAGTTTAGTAATAATCGAATTTTCACCAAACTGCGTATCTTTGTCGGTTTATCAGAGATTTGTGAAAAGTATTTTTGAACAATAACATCGTTTATTTTGCTCAAATTTCTTTTCGAAAGGGTCTGTAGATACCTTTGTCTGTGTCAGCTGATTACGTTGAACATAAGCAAGCGTCATCATCGTTCGATGTTCGATAACGAGTCTAAATTTTGTATATATAAATGCCAGTACTCCCGTTATCGGAGGTCAAATTTAAGTACAATCTGCATTTGCAAGAATTTTGTTTTCGCTTTTATTGTTAATTGTCTTAATACTAGTAACTTCAGCTCACAAAAAATTTTATCTTCACGATTATAAATTGTGTGGCATAAACTTCAGTTGAAAAATGTTTGAAAAATATACTATTCATTTATTCATTCATTTAGTTACGTTTACGACGATTTCTTAAATCAATTTAAATGTTACGAGTTATAAAAAGAGAAAAATATAAAATAAATATTCCAAAGTAAATATAAAAACTTTTGCATAACCAAACGTTTAATACCAAACTTATCTGTTTGTAAACGTATTGCTTTCCATTTTCAAAGCCTTAAAATCATATCTAACATAAAACAAGATTCTTTTAATTTTTACAAAACGCCACTGCAACTCCAACAAGTCAAACACGATAATTTATGAAGAAATACTCAACAACGCAAGTAAGCTACCGATCAGTACAAATCTCAGCTTTAACGTTTTTATCTCTCACCCAGTCAGGCGATATAAGCCTCACCAATCAAACCAAGATCCTCAATAAAACCATCCACATCAACTTGCAAATTACCTTAAGCTTGACATACGAGTGATTGCCAAACGTATTATCCACCAAGCAGGAGGGCGGATTGTCCCTCTGCTGCAGGACGAAAAACTGCTTCGGATTCCAGGCCCATCTCAGTATCCTCTTGACCACCAGGTACCATCCGAACACCAGCGACAGACAGTAAAGCCTGACGCGCTCCCAGAGGGACACGTGCACGATCTTCGCCTCCATAGCTCTCTATGCTCCAGCTGCTCGTTTACTCGAATGTAGAGTTCGATTTTAAAAATCGCCGCCGGTCCCCGAGCCGCTCATTTCGCAATCTCCAGAGAGCGCGAGCTGCTATCTCGCACCGCGCACCGCGGCTGTCATCGTGTCCACGTATAGGGCGCCGATTTTCCCCGTCGACGAGCTTCGCTGCAGCGTCTCTCGCGCGAAAACAACCGAAGTCTGTCTGCGGGAGACTTACATAATTAATCGGTGTGCACGGTTTATCGGCGCATCGCGCGCTGCCCGATACGATCTTGACTCACCATCGCCGGACTCAAAGTTCAAGACCGCGGCGCTTACCGTAAAATCGTTTTCAAGCGAAGAGCGCAATTCAACTTCCTCGTATACGATCGAGCTGTGGATTCACCGGGCTAGAAGATGCGTAAGCTGCTCGACGATTTCGAAGAATCGAAAATGAAAGAAAAAGCGCGTGCGTCGGTACCGCTGTAGGACGTCGAAAGACTTTCGGCTGCCGACCCCGACTGAGACACACGACCGAGAGCCGGCCTCGTATTACGCTTTATGCAGCGGTTTACTCTGGAAAGTGTATAAGAGAGAGAGAGCGGCGGTCCAGAGCGAGATGGAAAACTGACTGCGTGCGTGCGCGCGTGCGGCTGTCTGCGGGCGTGTGAAAGAGAGGGGCTCTAGCGCTGTTTCGTCCGATGTAAACGATAGCGTCCCATTTTCGTGTCTGTATATATATAGATGTGTGTACGCACAAATGTAGTCTCCTTCGAGCCCAGAAGTGTGTCTTGTCTTATCAATCGAGGTGTGCGCGCGAGCCGATAAGGACGCGTTAATGTCCGACCCGAGGAAAGCTGCAGATTATAACGCGCGAGCTTCGCTGTAGTGTTTATTCCAAACAGCTCGGTATATATTTTATTTATATTTAATTATTCTCACCACTGTACACTATATAAATCTTAAAGAAATCGGCACGATATTTAATAGCGCGAGATTAAAGTGCACGCCTCGCGAGCTCGCGAGCAACTAACGTCATAATATCACGATCACATGCAGCACTTCGGATTTATATACACGACAGAGAAAAAGAGAGGCTATAGGTGGACTGTGCACCATGTGGCTTTGTCATCGGTTTCTCTCCCGCTCACAGCGACGCTCTCTCAATGAGCCATCACACTCCGTACGGGAGCGTATGTAGACTCGCGCGCAGGACTCTGGGGAACGTTTCGGAGCAGGAATGTTTGAACGCGTCAGCTGTTTCCGAGGCTGGTGGGGCTATGCGTGTGTGTGTGTTTTCGGAGCCGTGCCGTTACGTGGAGAGCGGCTCGAGGATACGTTGTCATTGTGACTTGTTTGTTTGAGGATTTGAGATTACGTGATTTTTTTTGTTTATTGCGGCGGGAGTAGTAATTAGAGTTGTAGTTTTATGGTTGGTCATTGAGGTGTTGGAGATTAGAGGGATTGTTGAGTAATAATTAGGATATTGTATATTTTGTTTTTATTAGAT
>JAPYZA010005036.1:0-12965 GCA_030522685.1 Eupelmus azureus
CCTGTAAGTACTTTTACATATGGAAAGTACTTGCTACTATTTTCCAGATGTTTCGATTGTGCGCTCTCAAAGCGCGCATATACTGCGCAGTACGTAAAATATCGTGCTTCTATAAAACTAGAGATTTTTTCCGCGAAATGATTGTATTTTCAAACGTATCCGCGCAATAGTCGCGAAGCCTATTAAAAAATAGACGCGCGCACGCTTATAAGTATGCGCGGCCAGGCCTTTTAGTAACGCGCCGTCTGTTTGTTTACAAAATATATATGTACACAAGCTCGCGTATGACGTCGCCGTCTGTCTTGTTATTGTTTTGGTCTGGGAGTCGCGGACGCCATATGTGCAGAGAGCGCTCCGTGATTCTCCTGTCTTGTCTTATACAAGAATGTACCTATACAAGATGGCGGCAGCCAAGTTTCAGATCAGCTGATCGCAGATCGCAGCTGATCTCTCTCCGAGAAGCGTCAAAACGTACTGAATTTTTCGGAGCAGATTTTTCGTTTTTTCTCGTAGAAGAGGATGGCCTGGCTATCGGGCTTGGCGGGCAAGGCCGAGGAGGTGCTCAACAATATCGACAGGAGCACTGCGGCGGTGCTCAAGAAGGAGGATGCCAAGAAAGAATTTGCAGAGTCGAATTTACTGGAGGTTAGATCGCTACCTCCCGACTCTAATCTTACCGTCGAGGAGTTCCTTAGAAATGAGGCTAAGTAAGCAAAATTACACTTTATCATTTTTTTACATTCCATAACTATTAGTTGTCCTTTGAGTTGTTATTATTATTATTATTATTATTATTATTATTATTATTATTATTATTATTATAATAAAGATTTCGAACGAATATGTTTCATTCCTAAAACAACTTTCTAAAAATCCATCATTTTATTTATTTATTTATTTTTTTCTATTAGATTACTAGCTTTCCTTAATGTGTCTTACTTTTTTTACTATTTTTGTATATAATTAATTTTTATGTTTATTTGCAAATTATATTTGTAGATTAATAAAATTACCTAATTAATCAATAGTATCATCAATCAATCAGCAAGTATTATAAATTTCATTTTGTTTTCTGTAGATATTCAGATACAATGGCATACGCAGAGAAAAAGCCATCCTTTTCTAATAAAATGACAGTATCAGCACCAACGACTCCTGCACATATAGATAAATCAATGAAATTACAATCTGATTCACTCGCATGGCTTGATAAAGAGACACTAAATACTCATGCAAAGGAAAACTTACTAAATATTTCGAATGGCGATCAATTTAATGACTTTAAAACAAGTGAAAATAAAACTGTTTATAAAATGGTTGATGAAATCAAAACTGAATCAAATGATTTGAATCAATTTGCAAATTTAAATGGTTAGTATTTGTATACTTAGTTTATTTTTAAATCTAAATCTTTTTATTCATTACATATAGGTGAGTCTGAAGTCATAAATTCTTCGCTGCCCAAAAGAGAAAGTATAAAATTAGCACAGAAAGAACAACAAATACGTACAGAATATCTCAAAGAAATTGAATCTCTCCGGGAAAAGATAAGTACATTAACGTCAGAAAGAACACGTTTTATAAGAGAAATTTCAGATCTTGGCTCAACATTAGAGAAAACTAGAACTGAATTAAATTCTGTTGAGTCCGAACTTGAACAACATCGGGCTAGAGCATTAAAAACATTACAAGAAAGAGATAAATTAATAACAGAATTAAGAACTAATTCTGGAGCTGAATTAGATGACACTAGTGTGCTTGTAGAACTTAATCAATTAAGGTAATAATTTATATAATTTGTTAAATATTAAAATATAATTTCAACATTTTTTTTATCATTTTTTTTATTATAGGCAAGAACGTGAAACATTAAGAGAAGAAAATCGTCAAATTCGAGAAAAACTTAGAATAGCGCGTCAAGAATCAATTGATGCTGATCTTAATGCTGAGAAAGTAAGACAAAGAGCAATGGAAGCTAGCATACAGGCTCGAGAATCTGTAGCTAATGAAAGAAGACGAAGATTAGATGCAGAAGAAGATGCAAAACTTCGAAGTGAAGTAATATGATGAGAATAAACTAAATTTATAAATTAATTTCCTTTTTATTCTTTATTATCTTTGTGAAAATTAATTATTTTTAATCACTTTTTAGGAAGTTCGATCATTGCGTGAAGAATTGACGCTTAGACACAATGCATTTTCAGCAAAACTTCAGAAACAAGAGTCTGAAATCTCTAGATTAAGATCACAACTTTCAGCTGCAGCTACACCTAACTCAGAAGTTGAATCACGATTATCAAGCCTGACAAGAACTTTAGTATTAAAACAACAAGAACTGGAACACTTAACAACTGAAAGAAATGCTTTAAGATTGCAACTTGAAAAGTTAGAGGTAAATAAATATTAGTTTTATAATATTAATGTACTATTGTTATTTAGTATTAATATTTTTTAAGTTATACACCAGATCTGCGTTCAGGAGCCTTTAAGATTATTTTTAAGAATATCAAAATTCAAATGTCAAATTAATATGTTACAACAAAACATTTTTTAAATCACGAATTAAATTTTGATTTTATAGCACGAGTATCAAAACTGGAGAAAAAATTTAACATTTAATAATGTAAATGACACTGATGATGTCAAAGCTTTACTACCAAGTTTCCTTATGGAAAGTCCTTTTGATACTGGAGTTGCTAGAAGAGTAAAACGTGCTTACTCTTCATTAGACGCTGTAGGAGTACGGATAGGAGTATTCTTAAGGCGGTATCCTTTAGCGAGAATTTTCGTATTACTTTACATGGTTAGTAAATTTTTATGCATATTTCTATTGAAAAAATAATCATTAATTAAAAATAAAAATTTTTTCAGGCTCTACTTCAATTTTGGGTCCTCATTGTACTGTTTTCACAATCTCCAGAAGCACATTGAGAATATTTTTATATATAATTTAGTAAATTTTAAGTATATTTTGTTGTATATAAAATTTGTATATAAAAGTTACTGCTTTAAAAAGTTTTGATTATCTATTCATAGAATAAAATTTTTTTCTATTAAACTTTGCTTGAAAATAATTATTATTGTTTAAGCGTTTATCCAATATTCCATTAACTAATAGGTTGACATGAAAATCTATAAAACGAACAAAACAAAGTTTCATCAGTTAATATAACTACACACTCCGGTGTAAGATCGGCTTACGCATATTCATGTTGTCAAGTATATCTATTTATAATAATTTTCTCAAAAATTTTATATCAATTGTTTATATTCGTGTATAGAGCAAAAATGTTTTTATCACCATCATCAGTTTTTATTTCATAAAGAGAACATTACCTAGAATATATTGTAACTTAATAATTCGACAATTTAATGATGAAACTAGAAATTTACCCATTTAAAATGTTTATGGGGAAGAAATAGCATTGAATCCATTTTGTCTAGGGATTAAGTACCCATTAAATGGAATCATTTCTACTAAGGAATGCTTGAATTCTTTTGGAGGGCATCTACAAATTAAAACCGATTATTTAATGCCGGTTCGGTCAAGAAAATTTAATTTTGTATCTTATTTAAGTGTTGCAAAATAATTCATTATATGGTTGGAGTAATTTAAAACGCATTTTCCGGTCTTGTGATGAAAAATAAATATTTTATCATAATTATTTATATTATGGCTCAAAACTTCATCAAGAATTATAGTTTCAAACTTTAATCTTTTCTTATAATAAAAATGTTGTTTGAATAGAAAATATCCTATAAGATTAAAAAAGATTTGTTTCTTTTTTTCAATCACAAAACCTATTCACTAATTCAGCTTTACTGTAGTTTTTTTTATATTAAACTTCGTATATTATATCTAAAATCTGATAGTTTTATTTCAAAATAAGACTTTGAATAAAATTAAATTAAATTTTAAAATGTCAAATTTTGCTCATATAAAAAAAATTCAATAAAAGTGAACGAGTGATTCCAATTCACGAGTAACGTTGAGCCGAACCTGAACATGCTGTTTTTTTTTAGAGTTTACATCAATATTATTTGTTTGATTTTTTTGGCCGTACATTTCACCGCAATCTACGATATTTTTTACGTATTCTTTAATTCAATAATTTTGTAAAAAGAAGAATTAGTTGAAAATTTGAAAGTTTTTAGTATAAGCTTTCTGTTTTTGTACCTCTTAATTTATTATAATATTATATTTATCTTAATTTAAAAACTATGCAAAAAATGAATTATCAACGGAAAAATGCATAACTGGCAGAGATAGAGATGTTACCTAAGTTTTAAATACAAATAAAAAAGACAAATTAATGAGTCAATCACAAAAATATTTTCTAAATTGAATTGAATTTATTAAGTATAAATTAAGGCGTTAATCAAATCATCGGAAAAGCAAATAATACATTAAAAAATATTAATGAATATAAAAAATATTTTGTTTCCTATTAATTTCATCATATATAAGTATATCGGAAGGTGAAAGCCTCCTTGTTATAAAAGCTGCGGGAACTAATTTTTATACATTTAATTTTAAGCTTTTCAAAAAAATATAGCGACGCCAAGCTGTTGCTATATATATGCTTATCATTAGAACGACAACTTGACGTCGGGAAATTTTCCTAAAATTAAAAGTTGTAAGTAGCTTAAATAAAAATTGCTATGAAACGATTTAGAAGAGGTAAGTTTTGAAAAATTAAGAATGATATTTTATTTATAAATGGCTGAATTCGACGTGATCTCAATGAGCCTATTATTGCTCGAATTTACAGTAAGTTTTACACAAATTATTACTAAAATACAGCTAGACTTGAAACAGACTATATTTAAAAGAAATACAATTTCTTAACAATAAAGTAAATGAGTTAACTTGCTATCTTTGTAAGCATTGTATGGTAAGACCTAGTTTCAGCTAGTTGAATATTTACATTTTTTACAACTTATAGAAATCCTTTATTGATATTTTATGCTATAGATATCTGCCGGTCTGAATTAGTACGCAATTACCAATGCCGAGTCGCGCATAACTCAATGCTTAAAATATGTCACTATCCTTGTCGCACTCTTGCGTTTTCTTACGAATAAGACAAGGACAACTATACGTTTAAAACTTGAGAGACTGCGATTGTGTGACGCGACTGTATTCCAGCCTTCTGCTCTGCGCGCTAACTACTTACTCTTTTACGCTATCTAATATATTTCCGTAATAGATGTGTTGTTAGCTTAAATTTGTTTATCTGGATATTTATAGCGGTATTCTAGAGGCCAACTTACAATGCAAATATAGAACATGTGTGTGATTTATTGTGTATACCGTGTGTAGACAAATTTTAGGTTATGTTGCTATCTTTAATAAATGATTTTTCGATTTTTCGATAGTTTGTTTGTATAATTTATCTAGTGATTTATCTGCACTGACTCCGACTAATCTGTAATTTAGATACCTGTTTGAGATAATCGAACGGAAAACTTGCTAAGATTTGCAGAATGCTTTGAGGTATGTAAATAAGAATTCGTTATTTTTTACATCGATAATTATATTGATAATTATATTAAATAAATTATTAACTTAACATTTGATTAATTTTACTCTGTATTTTTCTAGATTTATGGGTGATAGATAGTGGATAAATTGTAAAGGAGCAATATTAAGAGTTATAATGGAAGAAGTGAAAAGATAAAATTTAAGGCCATACAGTTTATATAATGAAATAATTTAATCATGTTTACACGTATAAAAAATTTTTTATATAATCACAGACGTAAATTTCTGTTTAGTGGAGTATTTTTTGGTACCCTTATTTTATTGGCTAAATATGCTAGAAGCAAGCTTCGAGAATGGCAAGAAAAAGAACTTAATGAATTGTTGGAAAGAAGTCGACGTAGGCAACATTTTGAGAGCACAGAGAGAACATGTGATCAAACTGTGCTAATGCTCTCTAGTAATTTAAGAACCGCTGTAACCAAGTGTCTTGATTGTGAGAAAATAGTAAATGATCTTCGTGATGGTACTGCAGACAAGATTTCTGCCTGGAATAAGCTAAAGGTTCTGGCCATTTCAAGAACTGCAACAATTGTATATTCTTATACAATGCTTGTAATTACTTTAAGAATACAGTTAAATGTTCTTGGTGGTACTATGCTCAAAGATTCAAAAATTTCTGATAATTCTCCTCATAGTCTAAATAAAGTAGATGACAGAATGAAAGAAAAATATTTATCACTTTGTGGATATTTAATGGAAAAAGGAGTACAAAAACTCTCATTATTGATGCAAGAAAAAGTAGAAGAAGTTACTTCCAGTTATTCTCTTGGAGATAAATTACATTTAAGAGATGTCCAACACATCTATTGGGCAATAACATCCATAGTATCTACTGCTGAAAAACGAGATCCAGTAAAGAATTTTTCTTCTTATATTATTGCTCCAGACTTCATTCAAAATAATCAGGCTGATAAGCCTCTTGCTAAATTGCTTGACCAAACTTTGGATCTTTTAGAAAGTCAGGAGGTTCAAGATTTAATGCAAACAAATCTGAGAAGTGGTTTTGCATTGTTAATTGACAGAATATCCGAGTACTTCAATGAAAATGCCAAGAATGATGGTGAAACTTCTAAGGGTGATACGTTTGTAAATTTGAATGCAGTGACAATGCCAATGGCTAAAATAATTCCTATATTGAATGGACAGGTGCCAGAGAATCCAACATCTGGTGATTTACCATCTGACTGGTTACAAAGACTGCTACTAAGTGAGGAACTCAAAGCTCTTGGAGCAAACATTTATGAAGCTTTTAGTTATTAAATTTTGTACAATCTTTTTTTTTTTTGTTATGAGAATGAAGTATATTTCTGGTAAATGCTTGAAGAAAATAATTTTTGTTACTTAATGGTAAGGGTTTTTGAACATTTCATAGAAGTATCGATAATGCAAGTGCATTTCTTACATGTTAAAAGTACTTTTTAATATAAAAACTATAATTGAAAAAACACAATTTTATTTATTTGAATATAATAATCTAATTTCTCCAATAGTTGTCCTATTTTATAAATTTTATTTTTTAAAATGGAAGTAATTTTTATTTGAAAAATAATTATATTACAAACATAAATTAAATTTAATAAATTATGAGTCGAATTTAAAGTAGGAACAAAACTTTAACAATCTTTTATTATATTTTGTTTATTTACAAAACGTTAATATAAAATATACATTAATTATTATATAAGTAAATGAATAATTGATTATAATTACAAATCTATTCACTGTTTGCTAAGGAAATTCATGTCTTTTTAAATTCTGCATCCATATCAAGTTTCAAAAAGACACGAATTCGATTCTCCTTTATTACCCCGCAATTCAGTCAAAACGAAAGAACTTGGACACTGAATTTTTATAAAATTAGTAAAGAATTCCCCCTGATTTTTAGTGTCGAAATTCTCCCGTTCATAAAGGATTCTTAAAAGATAATTTTTTTACAAAAATATTTTGTTTTCATAACAAAAATTTATCTTCAAATGAAACTAATGAGATAATCGCGCCATTCTTCGTTGTCTTTTTTGTTATTGCAACAAAATATAAATACTGCACGTCCGTTGGAATTTTCCTTCACTCATCACGGCAATTATGAACTTGATTTAAATTAATCGAGCGATCGAGCCGCATTTACAATTCCGGGCTTGGATTACTTCGACGGACATAGCGATTAAAATAATCGGGACGCCAACATTTGCAACTGCCAGGTACGAGGAACCAGTCGTAGTACAGTCGGACCTAAAATAAATTACAAATTTGATTTTTTTTAAATATTTCAAAGCATTTAAATAGGTTTTGCTTATGTTTCTTTTTATGCCTTTTTAGCGTGTTTCACAAAATTTTTGTCTTCACACAACGATTCCAAAAAACGTTAATTTATGTAATTTAATTAATGAAGGAGTGTAAACCATATGGTTTAATACATACTTTTTTTACTATATTTTTACATTCTATAAATTTTGTCCAAAAAATATAAACTATAACACATCCAGGGATGCTAGAACCACTGTTATAATTTTTATTTAAATTGTTTTGAATAATAATATTTCAATATTCTCGCACAACAATGAGAATAAGTATTTTTTTACAAAATTTAAATTATACAGAAATAAAAAAGTTTGTTTTTAGATATTGTATATATTTACAAGACCACGGCGAGTTATGAAATTTATTATACATAAAAATAGGATTTGCAAATACATGAGTTAAAAAAGAAGATTTTAAAATTGACCGCTTTAACGTATAGGCACATGTGCAGCGAGACGCTTGCGAATAAAGGAAATTTGCGCTTTGTAGGAAATTACAGTTAAATAGTAATGAAAAAAGTGCCTACCTGGAAGCAGCCCATATCGTCAACACCGTCGCAATGATGAGGCTGGAATCCATTATTCGAACGCTCGGAGCCGGTGGAGCTGCTGGTGGCGATGCCGCTGCTACCGCCGCTGCTGCGACCCTCGCTCTCGCCGGCGCGTTTCTGCAGGTACTGCTGGTAGTTCTGGAAGTCGTGGACAGGCGGCGGCGAGCCCGGCACCGGCTCCCGGGGCTGGCCCGGCAGTCGGCCGCTCTGGCTCTCCTCCAGCAGGGTGTCGGGGTAGAAGATCTCGGCGACGAGGAGCGAGGTCCAGCGCGGCGAGGATAGGCAGCCGCCGTCCAGGTAGTGGCAGCGCGATTGCCTGACAAGCAGATATACATTTTTTTTTGACTTTTGCGTTTTAGTCTGACTCACGATTTCAGTTTCCCGTGAATTTTTTTATTGAATTTTAAATATAGAAAGCATTCTGATTTAAAATAATTAACTGTATTTTTAAAAATATATGATATAGAAAATAGAAGATATATTTTTATATATGAAAGAGCTAGAACACTGACATGCATCGGGTGACCTCGATGGTCTGGGTGAAGTATCCCTCGTAGGGTATCTGGACGACGTAGCGCCAGACTCCCTGGTAATTCTTGGCGAATACGGGCGTCGCATACTCGACCTTGGCCGGGCAGGGCGTCGGCGGCCCCGTGTACTCGCTCTTCTCGGCGCTCGGTGTTCGCTGCCTGTACTCGACGTTGGCCCCAGCCGGAGGCTGCTCGTCTCTGCGCTCCGCGGCCGGCGCCGTTAGTGGCTCGCCCTGGATCGCCTTGTATAGCATGCACATTCTGGCGTTTTGGGGCGTCAATTTTTTGTTTCAATTTTTTCCCTTATTACGAATATTTCTTTATAGGTATATACTTACACTCCACCGCCGTTCTCGCAAAACTTTCTGCCGCTGCGGGAGGTGTCTGCGCTCTCCTCGGCCGATCTTTTCTTCCTCAGACTGCGCTTCTGATCTGTGTCAACCCTGTGTTAAATTTTAATCATTAGTTTTATGCCTCGTGCGGGTAGAATTTTTAAAAGAGAATTTCATTATTTGGTTTATAATCTTACGAGTTTTGCGAAAACGGTTGGACTTTTGCGACTTTTGGCAGAGAGTCATCGGCCTTCAGTATTGGTAGCGCTTTGCTCAAAAACTTCAAAGTATGATTTTTTATGAGTTCACTATAAAAAATAGAAAAAAAGAAAAAGATTATTTTAACAGTTGTGTATTTATCAAATGAATAGGTACTTTGCAGGCTTAACTCACAAGGGGTATGAAGAACCTCCGAAGGTTTGCTTCATCGGGTTCTTCGGCAGGTAGCCTTTGTTAAGGTCTCCGCAGATGTTGTGTATCGAGACAAATCCCTTTCCTTGCTTGCCCGTATCTACAGATATAATTAATCCATGTAACGCATTGTAAATAGTTTAATTTTGTAGAAGAGTGTATAATTGTTGTAGAAAAATGAAATTACCGTGACACTCTTTTTCGCTTTCGAGGTAAGGCGGTGGCCTGACTTTCGGCGGTTCCGCATTCGGCGACTCGACAAATGCATAGTATCCTTCTGGAGGCTCGTCCGCTATAGTATTTTTATCCGTCGGGCTATTTTTCTCTTTCTCTCTGAATTCCTCTGCGTAGCAAATTGTACAGAGCATAATCAGCAACTGCAAGGTGAAAAGGCAAAAAAAGTTTAAACCTGAATTTAATTCAGCGAAAAAATTGAAAGATAAGTGGCGCAAATAAAAGAGGAGGCATAATAAAGGGATAAGAAGAAGAAGAAGAAGAAGAGTAAACAAGTGTTGAATTAGCATTCCAAGAGTATTACGCATTATAGGAAACTGGAAGACTGCGCGTCGCGCGTGCCCGCAAAGTCACCTGGAAAGGAAAAGAGGCCAAGCTCGTAAACAGGACCTTTTTCAAGCTGCACCTGCATTCCTCGCGCCCGCGCGCCCGCGTACACCAATTATATATATACTCACAAAGGGGCCGAATTTAGTACACGAATGACGTAAGCAAGAAGCACCAGAGCCGAGATTGGCGCCAGTCTTGTGTTATTATAGCTATATATACACACAGACACATACATATCGCGCATTCATACGCACTCGCTGCGAATACATATACGAAGCTTCTGCGCGAGTAGCGCGGCCAGAGTCCCCGTTAGAGTACGCACACCGGTGTCGCACAACGGTACCCGGTCCACACGCCACAAGCTGCCTTCTTCTTCAAGCAGATATGCGGCCAACTTGCGCAAACGCGCGCTTCTCTTGACAACTTACACACACACGTATATATATATATATATATATTTTTCTCGTAATTGGAGGTAAACAAGTACTCTGCTTTTATTTCCTCCCGGTCCGAGTCTTTTTAGCAGATGAGCCCTGATTGTGACCCAGCGTATGTATATAGTTATTTTGATCGATTTGAAAAGCCATGCACGCTCGCTGGAGCACTATAGCCGGACGATGATCTATACTTATTTTAATTTTAAGCGTCTAACAATAACCGATATTCCTTTAAGAACTGATGACTTTTTTTATGTAATTACTTTTTTTAACATTACATCAATCATTTGCAATTTTTTCTTGGTACACTCAGAAAGCACGTAATGACCATTAATTTAACTTTCGGCCGTCTGTGATTCCACGTAAATATTAATTATAAATTGTATGAAACATTTTGAAAATATGAGGTCCCAGACTTCCGGATTAATTGGAGAATGCACGCCAGGAGATTAGCCGGGAGCTTATGAGAGGACTTTCTCTGATTTCCGTAACATTTTACATAATAATCTGGATTGCAGTAATCGACTTCCTATCTCGCATGTGATGCTTGTGTAAAGAGCTTTTTCAAAAATTTACGATGCGCATTGGTTGGGTACCTATCTGTGTGCATCCAATTTGACGGCTCATTATTTGAAGCAACAGCGACGTTTGGGCTCGAAATTATTTGGCAATTATCTGACCAAGACGATTCAAATTTTTTGACTTTCCGTGCGTAACTGTATATGAATTTCGGTGGTTTTTAATTAGAAAAGACTTTATGGCACGCGAGTCAATTGTGCAATGTAAAATGTAAATGATACAAAATTAGACGATTTATGTAACGTTATTTAATCATTTACATTATTTAGTGCACAGATACTCTTTTGAAAATCTTAGTTATTATTATTAATGAGGTAATTTGTCAAGCCTATTTGTCAATTCGCGAAAAAGTTGTGTGAATGAAAAACATTTTATCACTTACATACTGTTGTTAAACATGTTTTTGGCTGTAAGAAAATTCGTACTTTTTCACAACAAGACTTATGATTGATGTGCACATTAACCCGAATACATAAGTGAAAAATCTGGAAAAGAAGTTGTCCGAGTCGTTACATAAGAACGTTTTTAAATATATATCAACCCTGTAAATAGCGTTGGGTCCTGTTAGAAGAAATGTTAAAATTAACTTTTCAAAGTTTACAAAAGTTGTACGAGTTTTCGTTCTAAAACAAATATTTTATTTCATAAACATGAAAATATTCAATTGAGATTCTTTTGTCGTTATTGCTTCTACAAGGATTTGCTAAATTTTCGTGGTCTTCAAGCGTGCGAAAGGGTTACATGCAGCATGAAATTTAGTAATTCATCCAGCCCATTTTTACGAAAGTTTAAGTTACATTTTCATGTTGGGGTAGCGCCACAGTCTCCTAAACCATGAGAAAGTCCGCGCGTGTTTGAGATCCAAAGCCGGCGAAATACGCATACGTATTTAACCTACTTGCGTTGTGCGCGATAATTCTAGCATTAGGAAAGCCGGTAAAATCCGTCCGTGCGTCGCCTGCGTTACAGTTACGATGGGAGAGAGACGATGACCCGTGAAAAACCGGTTTCCCGCAAGCCGACAGATTCGAAAAGACTAGCTATAGATCCAGCGTTTCTGGAAAAAAAGACGTCACTGCACCTACGTGACTACCGGAGAGCTACCGCGCGCCTTCTTATTGTCTTTCGTTCGTGTACGTGTATTGAGGTTTTTGAGCCGGCTTCTGGATATGTGTAAGTGGTGCAAGCGCGCGCACAGAACTGACTTGCGCGCGGCTGGTTTTGGATTTTTGGTGGTCGGAGAAAGTTTGTTTTAAAATATTATGAGTTCGTTGTGGCCTTTTAGAATTCTCCGAGGAAATTTATGGTATCTTTATAAATTAAAAATTTCATTGCTTTTTTACAAAGTATTAAATGTTCAAAGAAGTGTAAAAATAATTATAGTTTAGTCTCTGAGTACTGTAATTCACATTGCAGTGTAATAAATTTTTATAACTTACTTTTGTTTAAATCTTACATGTTTATACACAAACACGAAAAAGGTTAGTGAATTTATTTATATTTTCATTGAAAGAAAAAAATTTGAACTTAATTTAATTGAAACAAAAACATTAAAGAAACTTTTAGATTATAAAAAATAGATAATTAAAATTTAGTAAGAATAGAAATTTTTACTTGAACTCGTTGTCAACAATGGCATAAAAGAAGAAGGCATTAAAAATGATTGTTATTATAGCAATGTCATAAAAAAGAGATATAAAATATAGTTCCTCATGAACA
>JAPYZA010005037.1:0-15604 GCA_030522685.1 Eupelmus azureus
ACCTCTCGATATAACTATATAATATAGGGAGAGGTAAATTTATTCTAGAGTTATATAAATTTATTCTAGAGTTATGGAGTGGGGGGTTGGCGAGCGGAGCGAGCAGGGGGCGAAGCCCCACTAGTATATATACATATATATATATATATATATATCCCTACTAATTCTTGTATCTGTAACATACATCCTTTTGCGTATAACAACCTAAAGTCTCTAAGTTGCGCGTAGTCGCTAGTTTTTATTCGAAAAAGCTTCGGGCATGTTTGGGAGCGTGTCAAATGCTCTCACATACACGTGCTCACCCAGTAGGATTCACATGCAAATATAAGCGAACGATCGTCCTCAAACACGGCAGCTCGCAAATAGACACGTACACGCGTCTTCGTATTAGTTTGCACTCTCAAATTATGTAGCATTCGCCGATACACGTATGCATGTGCGAATTTATGTGTGTGATTGCAATACAGTTGCTTGTATAAGTATGCGAATAGGTGTATTATTGAAAATTGTGTAATAATTATTATTCATTAGCTTTTTGGTTTTCTGTATTTCTGAATAATTAAAATGTTGCAATTCTTTCGTTATATTCCCATAACTTATATATCTTATTATATTCTTAAGTCTGTATGAACTTAATTTACTTTTATGCAATTTTTATTCGTTGCTATTATTTCTAATATAAAGCAATTGAATTATTTAAAGTAAAATAAATCAATGTTGAAAAATGTCATTAACAGGATATAAATGTCATAAATTTAGGAGCACACGATTTAGAAGTACTAAATTACAAATAAACTTACGAGCAAATTTTTTACATACCAAATTCATCTGCATATATGTGTGGTCTTAAACATCTATTTGAGCCATGAATAAGTAGTCTGAATATTGCGAATAGCATGATAATTTTTGTATAACATCCCGAAAATGAGTCATCATCTGAATTTAGAAAGATCGCTTGCCATTCAAGAATCCAAATATTTAACATATTCAACAAGTTTTATAGTTACTTTAAACCGTCATTACACGACGAATACACACGTGCAAAGTTCTTACGCGCATGAGGCACATTACTTGCATGCTGGCAAAGCATAGGACACTCCTAAAGCACGCGCATACTCGTTAGCGCAAGAACAGTTGACGGGGAAGTTTGGAGGAGGATTGGAGCGATCGAGGCGATGACTCAGCTCGCACGAACACCCACACTAGTCGCCAATGTTCGCATACTCGTACTAGCGTATCGGTATACATATCGCATACACATTCGTTACGTACCCCCCTTCTTTTTAATTCTTCAGTTTTGCTCTCTCTCTCTCTCTCTCTCTCTCTCTCTCTCTCTCTCTCTCTCTCTCCCTCGCTCTCCCTCTCTCTCTCTCCCTCTCTCTCTCCTCTCTCTCTCTCTCTTTCTCTCTCTCTCTCTCTCTCTTTCTCTGTATTTGCTCATCGTTATCCGCAGGCTATGAGAGAACGAGAAAGAGAGAGAGAATCTTTTCTTTGTCTTTGATTCGCTGCATTTGAATTGAGAGGGGGAGAAAAAGAAAGATGGCGCAGAATGAATTTTGCCCGCTTAATCCGTTGAACTTTGTTTGCCATATACGCACAGTGCTAACTATTCTGATGTATCTTATTGTTTTTTTTTTATGAGTTTAGACTAAAAATAATTTTAAACTTTAAAAATATACGAATCAGTCAATCATATGTGCATAAGGCAAAGTTCATGGTGATCGATTGATTCATTTTTTTAAACTTTCTAACATCTTAATAAACAATACATTACATTGGCCAAAGATACCAGCTTGCAAGTTTTTTATTCACATATGTGATTAGGTGTGAAATTTGATAGAAATTCAATGATGATTACCACCGCTGTAGACAATTATGAATAATTAATAATATAATTATTAATATTAATATAATTAAAATTTATAATAATTTAATTAATTTACGTATAATGTTGATGAACAAATAAATTATATTTAATAATTCAGTAATTTGAATCAAATATCAACTCATCCACAAATAAAAGCTGGCCTCCGATGCCGTTTGTGTTTCCCGCTCAAAATAATCGCCAATCGATTACTCCAGCCGGCCGACAAAGATGCTGTGCTCCCTCTTCGATATTCCGCACCCCGCAGTTTCAAGGTCGCAGTTTAATTTACCCGGCAGCGACGGCGGCTGGCTCCCTTCGACGCTCGCGCAGGAGTACATCTTTCACGGGGAGCCAGCATCGGCCTCGGCTGATCCGCATGCGAAATGAGGAGCGTCGCGGAGCCTGGACGGCTAATATATAAGACGGTGGCGAAGCGTCGTGTTTTTTTTTTATGCTGATAGGATTATTTTATTTTATTTTATTTTCTCATCTTATTGGACAGTGGCTTTTTGCGGTCTGATAAATAAAATGAAGGTTTTATGTATTTTAAAGGCAAACATTATTTTTATTAAATATTAATATTGCGAATGCACAACTGTATTTATTATTTGCAATTATTGAAATAAAAATTTCTTATTTTGCAACTCGGTTTTTTACGTTACTTTTAATTCAGAAATGATACATGTATGAAAAATTACTATTTTGGTTCTCCAAAACAAAACAAAAAGATTGAATGTAATTATTTATTAACATATGATTCATTATTTGAAAACTGTTTTCCTCTTTTCTTAATTTCGCGAGAATCAGCCGTAATTTTTTTATACGGACTTGTGAAATTTTTGACACTTTATTGCCACTTTAATTATTAGTAATTCATTTGCATCACAGAACTGAAGTTTCACGAAGAAGCCTACCGCATCTCACTATCCGCCTTATCGGCAAAAGCAGAGCAAAAATCCTCACTGCTACCAATCTGCCGTCTAACTAGAAAAAGCTCTCCCTTTGCAAAACTAATTTCGAAAGATACTCGGCAGCCCCTTAGCGACGCCCCCGAGTGCTCTGCGATCCAGGGGTGCCTATGCTACGTTTACCCCCTTTCTCTCTTCGTTTCGTTCATGCATATAGAGGCACGGGGAGGGGGGATGACGTTGATGCCGATGGGGGAGGCATGCACGTAATTTCCTGGCGAACGCTATGGAGTAAGGCTCTCTGTGTGTCAGTGTATGTGTGAGCGAGCGTGTGCGAATCGAGAAGAGAGCCAAGGGTTCGTTCAACCAGTGTTGTCTCGTGTCTGCGGCGTGTCGTGTGTGCTCCTCGTCGTCGTCCTCGTCGTCGTCGTCGTCGTCGTCGTCGTCTCGTCCCCGTGATTGTGCTTGTACTTGTGGTCGTTTATTTTCGTAAAGCTTCTGTGTGCAGCTTGTAGTTGTTGGTGTTGTTCTTTTTTTTCTTGTGGCTAGATTAAGTCCGGTGAGCCAAAGATCTTGATGGTGGTGTAGCTTACAATTTTATGGTGTGAGTGATTTTTAATGTTCGTTACCAGAAGTCGTTTGTAATAAGTGCTTCTTTTTAACCATATGGTATCAGTGTGTTTCGAAAATACTTGTACATAAATTTGTGTTACTCGTAAGTGGATAATAGAGTTTGTGCAAAATTGAAATTGTGTATAATTTTCTGTAAATACTTGACATTAGTTGCTTAATTATTTCAATTTCGAAAAATTGTTGACGTTAAATATTTTTATCGATTCATTGCTTTGGCTTGTAAATAAGCTAAGCGAAATAATTTCAGGCCCGCAACCAATTAACAATTCATAAGCAATTAGTATCGTTGCTGTCCAATCAGAATATCAAAATCCGCTCATATTACCTTAATTTCTGTGCCTATTAAATTACCGATAATTCTATTCCGAGTATTATTCAATTAACATTTTAAGGTTCATTATTAACTAGCATTATCCTCAAAGTATTTATAAAAAGCAATCTCAAAGCTAACAACCTTTTCTTTTGAATAACCCAGCTTTATCATCATTCACGTCGATCATTCACGTATCACATAAACATTGCTGTAGCGAATCTCCCCCAAACTCATTCAATCTTCTACAATCTGTGAAACTTGTAGCAGTGAGCTCGCGATATCTGTTTGATGTTGTTACACCACCAGCACGTCCACCACATCAGACATTCAGCTGTCCGTCAGCCCTTTATCTGGTTGGTCTTCCTTCCCTTTCAACGGAAAGAGAGAATCTCTCGAACCACTGACACACTTGCGAGCGGCCGACTTTGAAGGAGAAGATAAGGGAAGCACTCTCTCTCTCTCTCTTTCTCTCTCTCTCGCGGTGCAACTGGTGTTTATCGGCGACTGCACGCTCTCTTATCTCGCCGACGTCGAGGTCTTCTGAGTCGTTAAATCTTTACACGCGAGAGCAAAGGCAAGGACATTGATCTGTACTAGTTCGGAGGATTTCGTTTTATGAGACTGTGAGTGGTGTTGCTACTTGCTACTGATGCTTCTTCTTTTGAGCTGCGCACTGGGCTCGTGGTATCTTGTCACTGTTTTCAAAAGTGTAACACTGATTGGACAGCTTATGGGGACTGACGTTTTGTATCGTTGTTACAGAAAGAAAAAAGGTTCATTTAACACTAATAATTTGTTATCTTTATTAGTTTTGGATTAATAAGGTTTATATTATAGCTTTAATCATTTAATTGACTTTGAGTATTTGGTGCTCATTGAGTACTTCATTAAACAAATAAAACTCATCAGTTAAAGACATAGTGATTTTTATTATTTAGTTTCAAATGGTGCGCGTCGATATTGAAAAAATGCTGATACCACTACCGGGATCACCTAAATCGACAAGTAGTAGTGACAGCAGCTCGGTCAAGCTGTTCGTTGGACAGATACCGCGTAACCTCGAGGAGAGCGCGCTCCGACCGATGTTCGAGGAGTTTGGCAAAATCTACGAGTTCACGGTCCTCAAGGATAAGTATACCGGGATGCACAAAGGTAGATTCATGAGATTTTTTATTCTAGACAATTTTCTTTATGTTTTGAATGAATATTATTATTTCGAAAGTCATTTTTGGCCATTTAATGAAAGATTCAATTTTACATTTATTCATTATTCCATAAAAATCGTTGTGGCTAAATGATTGCATATCAGTAAAAAGTACTTGAGTTTATTTCAAATGACGACTGTAACGTAATTGCTAAAAATAATAGTGTACCATGAATACATTTTGATTATTTAAAAGTTTATCTAAATTCATTATATTAAGTATGTATAAAAAAACGCAAATGTAATCAACAAAAAAATTTTAATAATCCCAGTTAAAAACATCTGCTTTTTACTTATGTCTTTTTTAAAACATTAAAAATTCGAAAAGCCAATTAATCCCACGCTGCAGCCATGACTGTTCTCTTTTTTGCTGGGTTTCCACATCTTTTTTGCGAATACGCACCAAAGGGTACATTCACTATAGTATATATAGTGGGTACATATAAGGGGGTTACTTGCACACGCGTCCCCGGGTAAGGTTATGGTCACGCTGTATGAGCGGCAACAAAACGCCGCACGTGCTGTGTGTGTGCGTGCGAAAGAGAGAAAGAGGGCGAGAACGCGAAGAGCCGGCTACGTACGTCGAGCGCACGCGCGTTCAAGAACCCTCGGCATCGAGGAATCAACGTATTAATAAATTATTCAATAAAAAAGTTTTGTTCTGCTTTTTTTTTATCAAACAAATTTGAAGTTTAGAAGATTCATAGTTGTTTTGCGAATTCTGTTAGGAGTTTGTGACTGTTGTCAAGTATAAAGTTTTTAACTTGATCGTACTTCTAAAAGTGTAAAACGTTTTAAGTGGCGTTCTTAAAACGTTTTAAAAATTAATTAGAATAACGATTATATCTCGGCAAAATGTTTATTATTTATTCAGTAGTTTTCTACAGGCGGTTTTAAAAGGTTTTTGGAATAAAAAATTTATAAAAATTAGAATAAGGGATAACAAGAATTTACTTTTAGAATATTACTCGATATAATTTTATGATACTGTCAATCTAATTTGGTCCAAAAAACGTAATTGTTGATGTAAATTGAATAAGTATTTAAAAGTTAAGTAAGCTAAAACTATCTAATTTTTTAGTTTGATATAAAAATACATCTTACAATTTTAGTTTTTTTTGTGGTCGTTATCTTACTATTTTAAAATGCTCAAGATCAAATTATTATTCGCGATTGATGTAATAATACTTTATCTCAATATAAATACAAGATTTGACAAAAAGTCACTCTAATCTCAAAATAATTTAAAAAACTAAACAAAAATGAGCAACTATTATTCCGAACAACGTAACATCCATCCGTCTAGTGTTAATCCTTTCGCAATTCAGGAGAATTTTCGCAGGACTACGGGGCGCGGCGACGCTTATGCACTCGGTGCGCGCACTCGCGTCGTCGCGTCGAAAGATTAATCGGGATTTATTCCTTTGTCCTGCGCGAGCGCGCCTCTCTCTCTCTCTCTCTCCAATGCGAAGAGGGTGGAAAAGAGAGAGTCGAAGGGGTGTGCACGCGCGCCGTATAAGCCGACGTGGAACAATAAATTTCGGCTCGGCCATTCAGAGTCGACGACGAGTGTCTGTGTGTACGTGTGCGCGAGAGCAGAAGCGTCCGGGGAGCCGAGAGAGAAAGAGAGAGTGCTGCCGCGTGAATTCGCAAACTTCGTGCACGCTGGGGAAAACATTGGTGGCGAGGATACGGATCCGATTGTTCCTGATCGAGAAAACTGTTTTTGTTTAGCTGAATAAGGCTTGCTGAGAGCGTACCTAAGGATTTATGAAAATGGAGAAAATTGATTATTTGTAACTTGAAGAGAAAGGCAGTTTTTTGGAAAATAATTGCAACTTATTTGAACATGAGAATGTTTGTTATCAGTTAATTGTAGATCTCGTAAATATGTTTAAAGATGAAAAAGTATAAATGTATGCAATCACTTTACCGACGGCTCTTTCTACTTCGAATGAGATATTATGTACACCCGAGTAATTGCAATTAATTGGAGGGTCCGATCTTTGTAATGGCGCTGATTCTTTGGCGCCGCGCGATATTTCCCATGTTAACGAAATGCATACATGAAATGGAATATTAATTGATGTTTGCAGCATGCAAATCTTCTGCGAACTTGTAATGGGGGAACTCGTGTTTCGTGCTACAAGTTACAGACTGTGTTATTGCAGTACATTACGTATGCAGTTGGCGTTGCACAATTTTGCATTGCCTAAACTTTGACAGATTTCAACCTGAATTCCCAGAAAAGAAAATGGGGTTACTTTATAGAATAATAATTTGGATTAATCATAATTTTAATAAAAGAACGTCAGGACTAGGATAAGCTTTATTTTTTACTATTGAGCAGAAAAGTATTTGATTATGAGACTTTTACTTCAGATTTATTTATTCACTTAGTTATGCTTTATGACTACAGTTTCAAATTGTGATTTAAATTAGGTTTTATATTATATTACTTAAAAATAAATGTTAATAATAATAATATCTAGTTGCCCTTATATTTTTAGAATCCTTAACGGTACCGTTTTTGAGATCTTAACTACAAAAGTTTTCATCCTATGTTATTAGTATACCCATATATATATATATATATATATATATGATTTTTGGCAATATTTAATATCTTAAACCCTTTATATTGATTTTTTTTATATTATAAAACATTTAAATTATAAGATTTTGAGATTAAATAACATTGTATAATACCTTAAAAAAAAATTTTCTAAATTTAACACGAAGTTGAGCACCACCGAGGACTACAACTACCTTAAATGAAAATTCGCGCGTGCGCGACCCAACACGCGGCCGCAATTCCGAAAGAGCTTTCGTCATCCTCTTTCCCTCCATACTCGGCGACGCTCAATCGCGCGCTGATGCATATTTCCGCCGTTCTTACGCGCGCGGATGTCTCATTAAAAGACACACATATCTCCAAAGTGCTTCAGAAAATCCTTCTACACGTATACGCACGCACGCTTTGCAATCTCTCCAAGTCGAACTTCTCCCTCACTTTTTGTCTTTTTTTTACAGCCTTTCCATTTTTTGCTGTCTTTTTCTTATTCCATCTTCGTCGATGGTTCGCAACACTCCCAATTTTTTTTGCTGTGAGCTCTGGGAGAGTTATTTGGAATGCATTTTCTCGTGTTTTTCATGATTATAAAGGAACATATTTTTAGAATATGGCATTTCAGATGTATCTTAGTGAAATAAATTGGATTATAATTTTATTTATAAATATGTCTGAACGTTATTCATGTACATTAAGATAATAAGAATATTTATTTAATTTATTTTTTTTTTATATTCTGAATATAAACTGTACAAACTATAATTTTATGATAATGTAGAAGGGAACTTCAAAAATAAAAGAACTTTATATTTAGTTTAAAAGTCAGTTATATATATATATATATATATATATATAGCTTTAGGTATAGTTTAAAAGATAAGAAAAGCAAATTTTCTTTATCCTAATGGAAATTGGAAGAAGTACTAAAAGGTACATGAATACTATAACAGGTTCAAAAAAGAACAAAACAAAAACGTAATAAAATACAAATAACTTTTGGAATTCTCTTAGTTTTGGTATGTTTCTCTATTTCTTTGTAAGTTTTAGAATGTCTTCTTTCGATTTGAAAGAGCTTTCAAATTTTAATAAAAAGAAACCAATAATAATAAAGCGATAATTTCATAAACCTTAATTCTCGAATATTGGGCGATTATTAGATGTTGTTGTGTAATATTTTCTATTTCCATTATTTTTACATATATTATAGCGTCTTAATTAAAAGTTCAATTCTATTAAAAATGAAAATTTGATGGAAACAGCGATATATTGATACGAAATCTATTCTTCTCTGTATCATCTCTCAACAGCCGATACACTCGTGTGCGCGTGCGCCCTTTGCCCACTAGATAGTAATTAACAGTCGAACAAAGGCGGGCGAGTGGTCGATCGATCGGTCGGGGAAGGGGGGGGGGGGAGGGGTTGCAAGACTTTTTGCGCTGCCTTCGAGGCACTTAGCCCGAAACCAGCTCGCTCTCGCACTGCTTTGAATATCGAGTAGGCCATGATGCCCGTGCTCGTAGCTGGCGTTCGCGTACGGAGAATCGGGTTGGCGAAGAGAAGATTTGGGAATGTTGAGGTTCTGAGGCTGCGAGAGAATAGTTCCTAAAGTAGCGGGTAGATACAGGATGATAGTGTACGTGGATAATGGATTTTTCTTTGTTAAAATATTTGTAGGTTTAGTATATTTCGTAAAGTAGTGGTAAAAAAAAACTTTTACTGCAATAGAAGAAAAATAAGGAAAACTTATATGCGAATAAGAATCAATTAGTGAAAGCTATGTTTTGAGAATAGATTTGTATCTCCATTAATTTGACATAACCATAAGAGTAAGGCGTCTTCTATTTATAGTTAAAATATAAAGAAAATGCCTAATGACTTAATGAATTGGCTTAATTGGCGAAGGAAATCGGGAGTGGAAAGAGCGTGAGCAGTTATTCTAAGAAGCTGTTAGTAGGGGCGCAGAAAGCAACATCTAAAACATGTTACTTATATAAATCTTCGATAATGTTTACTTATTATTTGTTTCTATGTTAACTATGAATCTGTCATGTTAATTAGATTAATAAAATTAGATTAATATAGCACTTTGTGCATGTTGGAAAATGCTGCATTTAATTAAATTAATATCGAACACTATAGCAATCTAAGATATTTATCTGGTGATTGAAATTGATTTGATTAAAAGTTTCAAATAATTTAAAAAAATTTTTAAATTCTTTTTTATAATTGTAAAATTATATAGTTTTAAGTGTATGTTTACTTGGTAAAATAGATGATGTAACTAACTTCGCGTTATAATTTCGTTGTACACATTCCTGGTAGATTCTGATTCTATTTCCTAAACATTTAATACCTATTTAACCTAGGTACAGGCTTGAAACAAGATTGTTTTACTTGGTTGTTCATAGGAAGCGATGAAACGCTTTTTTTCATATTTCATTGATATTTATTGGATTGCAGATTCTTAGACACTTACAAGCTATTAAATAGACAGTAAAATTGGTTACGTGTATTTTTGTACATTTTGACACCGGTGTGAACGTCGAGTGTATATTTCGTGAGAATTTTTTCAACCTTAGGTGTGACGTTCAGGCTCTCAATAACAAATAGTCTTCTAAATATTTTCGTTGTTTCTAAAATAAATCATGATATTATAAAAATTAAAACTCCCTTTGCATAAACACAAGTTTACAATGCAAAAGCCATTAACGTTCTAAGGACGAGCTACAATCAACATGCACTGTCATCCTACAAATTACACGAAGACTCGATGCAGCATCAATTACAGACCTTAGAACCTCTGTTCCCAAGGGCTGATACAGATCAAGGGGATGCGATGAAGCGGCAAGCCTTGACCTTGGACTCCGATCACGCTGCGTGTCGCCGCGGAATTTCGTGTAATACATGTCCGGACTTGGTTATCCTCGAGGCACGCGCTGCGGCCACTCGGGCGTGATTAATGCGATCCGATTCGAAGGAGAGCGCCAATATATATATATATATATATATATATGTATATAGCATTGCTGATCAGGGAACGAATCGACTGCGGTCGAGATAGGGTGACTCTTCCGGATCGAGGACCGATTACTAGGGATTCGTGAATGGGTAAAGAGCACTTTGTTCTGAAATTTATTTATTGGTTATGTAGTTTTCACGTCTTGTGCTGCTGTCGCGAATGATGAAGCAGTATTATTTCGTAACGTTGTTTTTGTTGACGCTTCTGAGATGTCACCTGTATTTTTATGCGTCAAATGCCTTGAATTATAGAAATTTTAAATTTGAAAATCTCTATTTGTATTAAAATTATATTTTGTTTTATAATGAAACAGTTTTAATTCAATTCTCACGGTATTACTTTAAGAATAAATTTTATTAAAAAGAAATATTAATATTCTTTCTTGAATTCGATGAAAATACGTATTTTAATGTACGCCTAAAAATACAAAAGCGTTAAAATAAAAACATCAGGTCTACATCTTTGATGATCATACCACTCCCGATAATTACGAGTCAAAATCAATACTTCCCTCTCGAATATTTTAATCCATCGTAAAAATCGTCTTTTCACTTCTCTATGAATTCGGAAAACAAAACTGAAACATGACCAAAGGAAAAATGAAAAATACAGAAGTGAAGAGAAGGCAGAGTTTTACTTGTTCGATTATATATATATGTTGCTCATCGCGATAACCGCAGCAAACAGCAGCATGGGAGATGGTCTGAGCGAGACGCCTGGGAAATAAGGTAATACGCGCGGTTTTGTCTTTGATAGACACTGTTTAGATTTGTTGGCTTTGTTGGTTTCGGAGAGATGGACAATAAGAATAAAAAAAGTAAACCTAACAAATTTCCAATTGCAGTGCTTAAAATGTCATTGTATATTTATTGTTTGCAAAATATTTTTGATATATAAACTTTTTTGAAGTTAATATACTTCATAAATTTAATTTGAGTATGCCAGACAAAATACAAATATGTAAATTATTTATTTTATTTAATATTCTATAATATAAATGAATTTACGAGAATTAAAATTTTTAACCATGTGCGAAAAATTAAAAATACTTGTTCAAACAGTGGTATCTAGTTACATATTCTATATGTAACATTTACATTTCTGTGAACACGAATTTAAAATCAAAGATAAATTTACATTGCTGTAGAATATTTGAATCCTTCAGGTTACGTGAACGTTAGGTTATTAGTTGACTTTACAGCGTTATAAATTAAAAAATTTGTTTAAAAAAAATACATAGAGAACATCAAAATTGTACACATTTGGAAAAATGTAAAGATTTTGAACTATTATAATAGCAATTGGTAATCGTGTTTAGAAATACTATTAAAAGAATATCGCAATAATTATCGTAGTTTGCTGGACTTTACGTTAACTTTGTTTCGACGTGTAATGAAAAAGATACTTTCTATCTTTTACCTTATTCTATTAGTGTTATAAAATGAACCTTTGCCGTCAATTTAGATCAACTTTTCTTTTATTTTTCATCGAATGATTATTAATATTTCAAATAAGAAATAGATAAAATTTAATATTTAATCTGATATTAAAGAAAATAATTGAAAATTCATAATCTAAAGACTCAAGCATACGTTTTAGAATATATTTAACAAATATCCTCAAACAGCCAGATCAACAAAGCACATCATTACATTTCGCAACGACAACTCCAAAATATTCCAAATATCAAGCCTCCGCATCCATAAAATTCCATTCTCGCTTTCGTGCGCGTTCGAGAGCTGCTTTCCAACAGCGTATCTCCCTCATACGCGCTCTCTCTCTCTCTCTCTATCTCTCTCTCTTTCTTTCAACCCTCGGTCTTTCGCGCGACGCTGCGCTTCAAGGAAAATACAGGTAAGTGCATCCTGTTATTACGAGAGCCATCGCTGGCGCGAGCGCGCTCTGCAGTGCCAACCTGAAATTACTGCGAGAGGGAAGCGCGCTCCCCGGAAAATTCCGAGCCGACGAACGCGAAGAATGAGAATCGCACGCCACGAATTTTCGTCTTTCGAATTTTCTGTCTTTCTCTATCTTCTTTTTGCGCGTGAGCGAGGCTTTTATTTACATTCTCCCGCGCGGGCTTTATTCTGAAGGGACTTTTCGTCGGTGGGGATCTGTTACAGGTTCGGGGATAGTTTACTAGGAGTTTGAGAGAAGGAGGATGTTTGAGCATGTCAATAATTTTGGAGTGTGAGTAGTGACCTGTATTGGCTGAAGAATTCGTGGGAAAACAAAAATTATTTCATACGCTATACTAATAATGATAAATAAGAGAAATGAGTGTGATGAACAGTTTAGTAACAAGTACTAATTATAAAGTTCCAAGCAGCGCAAAAACTTCGGTAAAAGGAATAAAAATATATCGTAGTTGTAATTTTTAGATTAGCATTAAATGTAAGAAAAGACAGGCGTCAAGTAGTAAACTGCCTGAATATTTTCTCGTTATTGAATATCTGTTTAAAAGAGCATATTATAATGTTGACGAATGGTGCTTACTGCCCTGGCTTCTGCGTTTAGCTATAATGCGCCGAGAAATGAAATATATCAGAATTTCGTCTTGGCACTGGGCCGTCTTTTATGCCCGGTTCGTATTCTAGTCTTGCGTAGGAAGGTTGAATAATCGACACGTGATAGTCATCATTTCTTGTGTAATTCCTACAATATTTTTCCTTTTGTACAGGAAAAGCATATGTATTGATTTTCAAAAGTGCTAATTTTTTAGATAGCTTATTGATTTACAACATAAATTTGTTAATATAATTTTTTGAATTTCTTCTTTATTTTATTGGAATTTTCAAAGCCATGGTTTATGAGGTTAATTCTTAATAACTGTTAAATTGACAAATGGTTTATTGTATTTTTAAAGTAAAATTGTTTAGCTGCAAATTAAAAAAGAAAAAGACACGTTTAACAAAGTCTTTCTGCAGTTATCGAGCTTTCAAGCACCGCCAGGCAGTGCTTAACGTGCACATCTTTTCCCACTAGATGGCGCCAGGAACGAAGTAATCCGGCAGCTACGACCATTCGTTCATCGACAGAGAAGCGCTTCCATTCGATTTGAAAGTTTCTCCCACCTCAACAATTTCTCACAATAGAACCAAAATTATCAAAATCAAAAACGAACATTTTAATAACAATAAAATAAAAATCTGTTGCGCTGCCACGCTGCCAGCCTCTCTCATCAATAACGCAATTTTTATCGAACCCTTTCCGACTTTGAAAGCATGTACCAAGCCTACTCTCGGTGCTCGCAGTGCTCAAAATTCGATCGCGCCAGCGCGCAGATTAAATTGCCGCGGCGGCGCACAGAAAGCAATCGGTTCATCGTTCCGTTATACGAGATAATTTCGTATACGTGCACATAAGACTCTCTCTCTCTCACCCTCTCCCTCTCTCTCTCTCTCTCTCTCTCTCTCTCTCTCTCTCTCTCTCTCTCTCTCTCTCTCTCTCTCTCCCTCTCCCTCCCCCTCCCGCGCTCCGCTGGGGACACACCCAGGAGGCTTCGAGCGGCCGATAAGAGCTTGCCAGGCCCGCGCCTGCCCGGTAACGACTATGTAAATTGACGGGTCTATTTATTCGCTGTATCCAAGCCATCGGCCCATCCCCCGATGAAGACGTCAGGAAGTGCCAATTTAGGGCGGGAGGTGGTATGAGAGCGAGAGAAAACCGCGCGCGGCCCGATACACACCTGTCCGCCGGGGGCGCCTCGCCGGCAATTATGTTAATCGCGCGCGCGGGACCTACTTCTCGTCGGAAGTCTGCCGCCTGCAGCTATTATTATTTGTTTTTTTGTTCTTCTTCTCATTTTTTAATGCAAATTGAAAAGATGCCAGCGTGAAACTTTGATTTGCAGCCGGTTGGCTTGAGAGGAAGTGGAGTTTTGTCGAGTTTTTAAGATGTAAGATGTGTGTCGAGAAAGTGTAGTGATGCTTTGTGTGATAATTTGGTGAGAGACTGTTAAGCGATTTTACAAGCGTTGTGGGAGGTATTATTGATTAAAAATTAAAAAGATTCATAAAATACAGAATTTATATGTTTAAAGAGTAACAATGTCTTCTATATACTTGTTTTATACAGTGCTGTTATCTGAAAATGTGTTTAATAAGCAATAATACTCTCCTTTTTTTTTTGTTTTAGACTATAGCTTTTATCGATGTTAAAGAACATTAATCGATGTTAAAGATTTTACGAGTTCGAACGACCAATTCCCTTTAACCACGCAATACAAAAAATATTCAGACTTCAAAATTCGTCAGACTCTCCTTTCAATCTTTCCCTGACCACACAGCCACAGTGTCGTATGTCAGCCCGAACCATCTCAAAGGGCGAGTGAAGCCACGACCTCGAGAGATTAAAAAATTTTTGTGATTGCACACTGCGCACCGCCTCAAATAGAAACTATCTCTCAGCGCGCTCTCACCGGCCTCCTCCCTTAAAGCGGATAGCTCGAGCTTCCGAGCTCTACATCCAGCCTCAAAGAGTCGGGTTAAGCACCTTATCCAGAAAAGGTCCGAGCGCGCGCGTTAGCTAAAAAGGCGAGTGCACGTTAAACACTAGGCGCGCGCGCTCGGCTTGAAGCCACAATCATCTCGGTCCGCCTCTAAAGGCTCACAAAGGGGCCGCGCCTACGAATGCTAATTCAATGACGCGAGCGAAGGGTCAGTCGTGCGAATTAGCTTCGAGCGGCTCGGCTCCTGGATGTATATTCTCGGTGCGTCGCGACGCGCGCCTATTTTCAGCAGCAGGCCCAGAGGTGGAGGAAGAAGAAGAAGATTCTAGGCGGCGCATGGAAATGGATTAGGGCGAGAGAGATATTTTCCTCCTCTCTCTCTCTCTCTCTCTCGGCCGCGCGAGCTCAAGCTTCTCCGGAGAGGGAGGGAGGGAGAGAGAGAGGGAGAGAGGATGCGCGAGGGGTGTTGCCTTGGGGTTCATTATTCAGGGCTATTGATTTCCATCCACCCCACCGGCGGCGGCACACGCCGACCAGCGAGGGTTGCTGTGCGCGCGAGAGAGAGAGGGTCGACGTGGATGGAGTGAGATTGACGGGCCGCTTGAGCGAGTCCCTTTCTCCTCCCTCTCTCTCTCTCT
>JAPYZA010005038.1:0-12684 GCA_030522685.1 Eupelmus azureus
TGTCAGACAGAAGCAATATAACGAAAGCCGAAATGTCAAAATATATTTCTAGAAATAAAAAGAAAACAAAATAATAAATCTGACAATGTAGATAAAATAGCAAAGTAAATATATGTCATAAAATTATAGATAGTTGAAAATTAAACTAAAACTCAACAGACAAAAAAACGAGCATTTGACCGAACAATAAATTACTGCAGAATAAGATACAAGTGTAAAACAAATATATGAAGGGAAGTCAAAGATCGATGACTTTGCAAAATAAGATATAGAATATAAAAAGAACTACAAAGATGAACAACAATGACGAGGCGAAACAAATAACAAATGTGAGAGAATAGAATGGGTTAGAAAGATATTTTAACATATAAGAAAATATTCCTTTGAACTCTTTTTCTGGAACCGTTAGTTTCATTTCGAAAATACTTTTAAAATTTAATAATGTTCTCAATTTTTAAAACAATAAACATCGGGTGAAAACTGCAACAACAGTTGATGCCAATATTAATAAATTATTGTCGTCAGTTCTTTCCCGAAAAAGTTTACTCAAACAGTTTTTACGCCAAAACTAGTGAGCTGTCTGAAACAAATGATATATGCTATCTAACTTTATTTCTCGAACTTTAGAGACTGAATTCTGAAATTTATTCGAACTAGAAGTTACAAATATTTTCTTAATCCACGATAAATTCCTTAAACCTTATACTTATTTGAAGAAAATGAAATGTTTTACTTGCAGTAATTCAAAAGCTATCACTACTTCCTATCCAATCAATTTTTACTTTAGACGCAATACAAACAAAATTGAGACGACAGTATTTTCTCTCCGTTTTATCAGGTGAACTTTAGCGAGCGTACGAATGCAGCGAATAAATGTTTGGCAAGGTTAAAACAAGGCCACGTAGCCTATCCTAGCGAACAAGAAAAGAAACATTTAGCGCGAGGAGGAGAAAGAAAAAATGGAACAACAAAATTATCACTCAACCTAGAAACGAATTCGCACTTTATATAAGGAACAATCGTACGGTTCTACTTTTTTGATTTATTGCGAGTCGAATAAGAAACTGTTTCAATGAATCAATGAGAGCGTAATGCTTCGCGTGAAATTGAAAAACATCGCTATACTTTTCATTTAAAAAAATAATGTATTCATAAAATGTTGATACTAAAAGAATCAATTGTTAAAAACAACTACTTCTTTTAAACCCCTGAAAAACTCAAATAATTCAAAATAATAAACCTCTAAAGAGTTAAAAACTCGCCAAACCAAATCAACCAATTTAAACTCCAATTAAAAAAAACCCCCACCTCGTTAAAAAACCATCCAATCTAAAAACCATCAATCCTCAACTTTCCCCAACCCGCGCCCGCAAATCTAACAATCATCCCGAAATTCCCTGCGGTCGAAAACTTCTCGAAGGTCAGCCCAATGCCGCGAGTGCGCTACATCCCGCTGCCCTCTTAAACGCGAGCAAAGGAGGATAGAGCAGCAGAGCGCGCGAAACGAGAGAGAGAAGAAGAAGCGACGCGGACGAGGAAGCAGCAGCAACAGCAGCGGCGACGAGCTGGCTCGGCCAAGAGTTGGATCGTGCGCGTTATGAAATGAGTCGAGAGCGCGGCGGCTATGTCAGGCGTTTAAAATAAAATCGCGCGCGCGCGTCACGCGTTTAACGGCTGCTCTCTGCAGGCTCTATTGATTTCTGAACGCGCGCCGGGAGCGCGCGTAAGCAGAGCGAATTTTCTCGTAAACGCTGAAGAGCAATTTATGGGGAGAGTGTCGGTCGGAAATAGAGCTGTTTATGGGGGTGGATTATGAGATGGGGGATTTATTGGATGGGGGGTGGGGGAGGGGTTATGGTTTTGGATTGGACGGTTGGACGGGTTGATTGGAGTGGTTTTTGTTTTGATTGGTGGGGTTTTTGATTTTTTAGTTTTGGTTGGTGAGTTTTGAGGCGAGGGGAGATTGAGATCCGGGGATTTGTTACTGTCTGTCTTGGTTGCTGGGAACTTTATGTTACCTTTGGGTGGAAATTATTTTCTTGCTTTGAAAGCTTTGTTTACATTTCGTTTTAGTTTTTTTTTAAATATGGTTAATTTACTATATTCAAGAAAATTTTTTTATTAACTAAAATACAACTAAATTCTCTTTTATCTCTATTGTCCGCTTTGTAATGCCTCTTGAATTTTTCTCGCATTTATCGTTCTCATGTTTGAAATGTTAACTGCAAGGTATACGTGACGCGCGGTCGCAATTTTTTTAATCCACAAGCGTACGATAAAACAATTTGGGCATGCGCGGCAATTAATTTTAATTTAATTAAAAGTGATAATTGTTATTTAATTTTATTAAAAGATTGTTTTAATTACAAGGATGCGTGTTTGAACTTTAAAAATTGACTTGGAAAAGGACGGTAAACGTGCAGAGAATGTCTTTTACGTAAGAAAATTTTATCTGTAATGACGCTTGCAGCATTATTTTACATTTAAATAACTTTACCGTTACAAAAACCAAATTTGTTTCAATAATTTAGATATTTAGATAATAAAAGAAACATTCTTTTTAATCATTGATACAATTATTATTCATATAAATTTCATCAAGTTCAATTAAGACAATTAAACATTACGTCATTTTCAATTACAAATATAAGAAAGTTAATATTTTATTAATATATTATTAAATTATATTACAATTTTGATTAATAAAATGGATTTATTAACGATTCATTTTATTTTTAAGATTTCTAGAAGAGTAAAAAAGTGTTTCTCCTTGTACACTGTTAAAAATAAAAGCTTTATATAAAAAATGAGTTTAACGGAAAATTTTACTTGTTGTATATATTTTTAGAAGATATATTTAATTACAAAACGATGTACGCTTAGGTTCCGTTTTTAAAATACGACTTGCGTTAAAACAGTTCGTAATCTTCGGCTGGCTATATATATATATATATCTGTGAAGTTACTTTTTGGCGCAAGTAGATAATACCCGAGTACGGTAAGACACGCGACTGGCGATCATTTCTCAAAACTTTCACAAACGAAATAAATTGTACAATTCCCTAAGAAAATAAAAACTAAAATAAATCCTATTAGTGCAGTAAATCAAAAATTAAAGTAAAAACAACTGTCGACATTACAAGACTGCGACATTTTTGCGGTATAACTGATCGAACCACGAGTATAGTTTTGCAAGACTATATAAATTTGCGCACGAACGCTGCCATTGCAAGAAAGAATAATGATTACGAGCTTTTAATGCATGTTGTCTTGATAATCTCGGACTTTATCTCTACCTTTAACGGCCGTTTCTGTCTCCGTAATCACCGACAAAACATCAAAAACCTTTTTCGATGCGGCCTTGTTGCAGTGATTCTTAACGTTATTGTCGATTTAAGACTGTTTTTTCTTAAAACCACTCGTAACACACCGTAAAATTTGCTAATTCCTTTTATTTTACGTAATAGGGCATATGGAACATTGTAACACTTCGCGTATCAATTAACCCATCCAAGACTGTATTTATCAATTAAACAATACGTAATTGCCGCGCCGCGTTCCCACATAAAACAGCGCACTTTGCAAACATTTGATCGTATCGCCGCCTAATAATTGTCATTAACAAATACCGAGGCTAGGCTACGATCCCCCGCCGTTATCTATTACAAATTGCATCATACATACACGTATACGCACACACGCGTGAGCATGTATATGAGTATAATTAAGCTTAATTTTTATCGCGCTTACTTATACATTCGCAGCATGCATAATACATCTGTATACTCTCCGAGCTCCCGTTAATTACCCTATTTTTACCCTTTAATATATCCCCGCGTCGCGTGCCTCTATTTTTTCACGTTCCCCGGTACAGCGACAATAAAGCGCACACGAGCGCGTGACGTACGGAATTTTTCTCACGCGAGCACGTTTTTTCACGTAAGACAGATAAACGCCGACGTTGACATTGAGAACGCGCGTAACGTTCGTCTCTTCTCTTTTTTTTTTTAACGATCGTTCCCGTTTGAGTTATGCGAGTTTCGGAGCTTTTACGTGCGTGCCTCGGCTTTTCGAAGAAGAGCATTAGCGAATTATTTCGCTTGCGGTCGATCGATTGCCCCCTGGTGGTGAAAGTTATGAAAAAAGGAGAGTTCTTTGTATAACGTTGACTTAGTAACGAGCTTTAAAGGGGATGTGCCGAAGCTCAATTTGGCCGATAGATTGGTCGGGATTGGGGTGGGATTTAGGCGGAAATTTTTAGAAAGTTTGGGAGAATAAGAGCTAAGTTTAGGTTGGAATATACGTATAACGAAGAAAATTACTATACGCTTTTACGCGTCATTCAGATTTTTAATGTACTTTAAAAGTTTAACGAAATCGACGAGAGAAATCGCTGTTAACGATGGTATCAAAGGCAGAACCCACGTCACGAGCTAAAATTAACTTTAACAAATTGATGACAGCATCAAAACGTCCTTAGGATATATAACACGAACTACATGTCACATCTAAAATATTCGAACATTAATAAGGGTAATTCAGTATTTGCTATAAAATCATGTTATACGTCCTTGTTTCATTGTCTTACACTAATTTTAGATACATAATGTAAAGACTGAATATAGATTTAAAGTCTGTTTGATAAAGTGCACTATACTCTATGCAAGCTATAAATAGAATTTGCAGCTTATGACTGTATTATTATATTGATAGTTTTGAGATATTAAATTTTAACAATAATTAAGAATTTGCTTATTCAAATTTCATGCAAAAATTAAAAATATTAAATAAAAGATTTCTACAAGTAAATTTTACACATAAAAATAATAGTAAAATATACTTTAGTCCTGAATTTCTTTTCAGAGAAAAAGACATTTTTTGCATTTATAATTTAAACGGCTTTCAGTATAAGAAAAATTAGAGAACAAAATGTATGTTTTTGATGTATTTTTGTCTTACAAATATATGAGTATGAATACAAGATATAATTGAAATGTTTTGAAAAAATGTTTTTTGTTTTACATCATTACAAATAAAATGAACTCTAATTCAGAATACTAGCACGTGCTAAAGTAAAGACAAATGTAATTGTCCCAATTATCAACGCACGTCATCTTTAAAAAATACTGCATAACAATCCTAAACTATTTAAAATACAAATCATAAAACATTAATAATGATTCTAGATAACTACCCACTGATTGACAGACCCCAAACGAACCAACTCCCTTAAATCTCAAATTTTACAGACCCTTAAAGCCCCAAGCATCAACGCACGTTGGCAACCGGGACAATCATCCATCTTACACTAAAAAAAAAACCCGAATAACTACAAAAAAAAGTCCTCATGATTAATGAATCCAAAATAAGCCATAAACCAAGATGAAAAAAAATAACTACTCTCAAACATTCTCATGTACGTGTCTATGCAATAGTGTTGGTGACTGTATTGGTCCACGTTACCGTGAGGTGCATTCACAGAGTCGCCTCTCAGTTCTTTCTCTTCTCTTCACTCAACCTGCTTGCGTCCATCCCTCGCTTTCTTACGCTCTCTCTCTTTCTCTCTCTTTCTCTCGAGGAGCGCCGGCAGCAACCTCGCTCGTTCTCACTATTCACGCATTCACAGGGCTCCCTAACACCATTAACACGAGCGCACACACGGCCAGTATGTGTAAGTGCGCGGCGGCCGCGCTCTGGAACACAGCGAGGAGAACAGAATGAGAAGCGGAAAAAAGAGAGCTGCTGGTGTACGTGTGAGGGATCGTGGCTGGAGGATGAGTTTTTAGAGAGGCTGAGTCGTAAGAAACGAGCTCCTTGGGATAAAGGATTGGGGGGGGGGTGAGGTAGCCTTTGAGCTGTTCGGGTGTGATTTAATTTTGTAGATCTGTTGGGGTATCAAATGTGTAGGTGCGCTTTGGTAGGGAACAAATTTTAATCGTGATAGTGCAGGTTTTGGAGTACAGAGTAGAATTGGGATGACCAGTGAGTGCTGATTGGTCATCGTCGAGCTGTAATGTTGCCACGTTATCACTGATCACGTGTAATGAGCCTGTTATTTTATCACGTGCAAAGAGGCTGTACCTTTTTCGTAAACATTTGGGCGATCGTACCTGTATTTTTAGACGACAGGATTTTATAATTTAGTGAGTTGTCACAAACTTGTTAAGAACTACAAGAGGCCTAATGTAGCCTTAATAGATATTATGTAAAAAATGTCGCAAGATTTTTTAGTGGAATGGAACCGTTTACGGTAACACCAACGATTACGTTTAAATTCTTAGAATCATTGATAAGATTTGAGGTTATTATTTAAGACAAAGATTCGTGCAATGTGTTTACAAAATCTTAATGAATTCGAGGAAATTAAATGAATTCTATTTTTATGAATATCAAACGTTGCGTCATTTTCCTTTAATTATCTCCAATATCTGCTCTGCGACGAGCCTCGAGTATTTTTAATGTTGACTCTTGGTTCTTCGTTTTTTCCCGAATATTTACGCTTCGAAATCATTTTATCCGTTTTAAATTCTGCGGCGATCAGAAATTTTGGCACGCGCGCCGTTAAAAGGGTATTCTGAATTTTGGAGCTGACCCAACAATTAGTCCAAACATCACTCAAGCCATTATTCCTGTACACTTTCAAAGCCGGAATGCCGTAATAATAATGTTACATTAACATTATTCATGCGTTAGATAACATAAATTTCGATTGTTTAAAATGGAAATTTCCTAAAACAATGCTTGTTTTTCAGTCTAAATTACTACACCTGATTAAGCTGCAATACTAAAATATTTCAAATTATTATTGTGCCAATATTGCAATTGCTGCTAGCATAAATTGATTAAATCCATTAAGATGATAATCATTTACTGTTGCAATATTCAAAATATTCCTGAAATACGCCAATAAATATGCAAATTAGACACTTCATTAGAAGTAATAAATATCATATTGACAGTTAGTATTAATTTTGAAATAAATTTTGATATTTAAAGTAGCTTATTAAATCCAAAAAGTAATTTGATATCTTTTAAAGAAAAACTATAATAAAAATATTGGCTTACTGCAAAAGGACTTTATTATCCACTTTATTTGACTGATAAAAATCGAGAAATTTAAACGTTTTGATATTTGGCATTTTGTATATTGCAGTGTCGAAATGTCTTTCACTTTCATATAATTAATTACGCCTTTAGTGGCGCTTATAAATAACTCTATTGTCTAAACATTGGCTCGACTCCATTATAGTCTACAATTTCAAAATTACCGGATTTCATTAATTCGAGCTATCTCTAAAATTGATAGCTTCAATATTCGTAACCATAACAAAAAATAAAACCAAACTTCAAACAATTATATTTTTCCAAACAAACATTGCCCCCAACGCTCACTTCAACTCATCAATTTTACCTACTACCTGCACTCAACATGACAACAGCCTCAGCAAATCCCAGACTAATTCGCAAACTCCAGCCCGAGACTTTCGCTATATACTCCTGTATATACCCGCTAGCCAGTATACCGCAACCAGCTGAAACACGCAAACTTTCGTTCGCCGCTCGTCATTTGGATGAATCATCTGGAAACGGATATTTTTCTACGTCGCAGAGCGCTGCACACGAGAGTGAAAGAGCGCATATACATACACGCGCGAAAACGAGACCGACAATACACACACAGTGTACCCACCTTTCCACGACTCCCCCCTACCCTCCTCCCTACCTGTGCCGCATTTCCCCGCTCGCTCGGTCTCTGGCAAAGGCTTTTTTCACGCTGTGCACGCGTGTGCTGCCTTAAGTGTGCCCCCACCGCGCGGACAGCAGGCTGAGACCCAAGGGCAGGGTCAGCTCGGGCGGCCGAGGTAATTTACCCGAGCGGCGAGGTAGAAAACGCTGGGAGAGGCTTTATTGCGCTGCAGAAATGATTGTACGGAGAAGGATGGGTTAGGAAAATTTATGGGGTTTTAAGGGGGAATTGTTGAAATAGTGTGGCATAGTAGAATTTTTACCTGTGGTATGTTTTCAAAAAGTTTATTTTTCCTTATTATCCCGGTTTTCGCCGATTCTTTTTTGCTTTATGTGTATTTTAAATTATTTATGAGTAGTTTTTAACTTTATTTTAAATTGTTAATTTCAAGGTAAAATGGAAATTAAAATAATAATGTATTAAATTAATGAAATTGAGTCTACATTGCTTTTGGAATGAATTATAGTAATTTTTCCTTAAGACACATTAACTTACTCTAGAACATTTTTTGTCAGAGTAACCAATATATTGAAAGTATTGTTTAGAGCTTAAGATTAAGATTTATAAATATAAAGATTTAAACAATTTTTTAAATTGTAGACTCCAATTTAGGTTTAGCACTAGACGTCTCATGGGGAATTTCAGTTAAGCTTTAACCCTCTATTGAATAGTAATATGTAGAAAAGATGGTTATCGCTAATCTTTCCATTTGTAAATATTCTACGAAATTTCGACAATTACTCCGTTCAAATTGAAAGCGCACAGCGTGATGCGAGGGCCGCCCAAGGTACCCGTATTAAAAGGTTTTAATACCCGAACTACCGTGTTAATAAGTAAATTTAAAATGTTATAGATTACAAATTTGTAATTTTAAGGTATAATACATAAACGTATGAAAAGTTTTGTAAACAATTTAAATTATTAATAATTTACTAAAATAGCACGAGTCCTACATTGTTATATATTAGAAACTAAACTTCAATGTTAAAAATAATAACTATATAAAAGCAGCAGTCGAAGCAAACTACCTGGAAAGGCCAATACAAATTATCACCCGCTAACTCGTAAAAACCGCTCAACCTTCACAACCACTAAAGACAAACCGAAGACAGCCGTCATTACGATCCAGGATCTCGAACCCCCGCGCAAAGTACCCACACAGCGACGCTACCCACAGCACAGAAACCGGACCAGCCCCGTAATTTTCCCGTTTCATTTTCATCCTCTCTCTTACTTACACATACGCAGACACATTTAAAGAAAACGGGCCCACAACGCATCAAAAACAGCCCCCAGAATCCCCACTCCACACAACCCAGGATAATAATGCGCTCGGCTATTTCTTTTTCCCATCTCCGAGTAACATTCTGGTCGGACGCAAATTTGTAATTACAAATTCAACGCCGCGCGGTCGCGTGTAATTTATGCAGATGCGCGAGTGATATACGCAATTCTTCGCGCTTGAAGAAGAAAAAAAAGGCGAGCCCGAGAGATACAGAAGCTAGATGAGGGAATTTGCGCGCGCTCGGTTTTCTGTGTCAGTGATCGAGCGCAGCGCGCGCCCGTAGACGTGTTATGGACGGCTGTATAGATTTAAATTTAAATAAAGCGACGAGTGCGAGAGCATATACGAGTTCTTGGGAATCCGCGCGGAAAATATTTAGGTCGGTGGAGGGATTGTTGAGAGAGTCGCTTGCGATGGATAAAACGTTTTGACTATAATTTTTATTGTAACCGTGCAACAGCTGATTCGGCTGTATTATTGTTTTGCGCTTGAGTCATCGGTGTGGCTGGACAAAGAAAATAGACTCAATATTTGCGGGTTGATTCAATGGCAGATAATAAACGATTTTACAACAATACCGTGTGTTCGAAACGCTAAGCTAAGCGTTCCACCTTGCGATAAAGAAAAGTCTAAAACCACCCGTAACTCCTCGGCGAGAAAAATTAATGGCCAATTTCCGGCCGCGCGGTTATCCGTCTTTTTTACGCGCCCAAGTGAAAATCCTTAATCTGGAGAAACTGATCTTACGGCGCGAGAAGCAGAAACAAACAGCCTAATTATCCACGCGTTATTTATCCAACGCACGCGTATACGATTTGCTCCTTTTTATTCGTGCCTCTCTTACGCTTTTGTGTATACAAATTGCCAAAGTATATAGATGTATGTAGCGAGTTGTGCCACTGCACGCGAGTGTTTATGTAAGCCGCCGATTCCGAATGTTTCGTAGGAAAATGCACTTGATACGGAAGAGCGGCGATGAAAGAAAGACAAAATCGAAGTGGTTTGTTGGGAGGTGGAGTTTCGGAGCAAAGGGGAAAAACTACTGCGCAGTAGTTTCTATATCTGGAGTGGGGGATTTGGAACGATGTGGAGATTGCGGGGCTTGGTGTCTTTGTGCTGTGGAAATTTGTTTTTTTTGAAATTTTATCGAGTATGGAAATGGGGTCATGTGTTTCCGATTTGGCTGAAATGAATGTTTTTATTTTGATTTTTATTTTATACTTTGATTTTAAAATAGGTTGACATATTCAACATTTTTTAAAATACCAATTTATTCAGCAATTTCTTTTAAATAAAAATTGATTTTTCTTCCAACATTTATAAAAAACGCGTCAACTAGAAAATCGTATCTCCCACAAGCAACGAAACGTCAAGCTGAAAATCGGACGCTGCGCTATACGCACGTCTTTGTTAGGCCAACCACTTCTGACACAAAGACGTCAAAATCCTTCTCCCTCGGATATATACGCGCATTCATTTTTATCGTCGACTCAAGCTAAGTGTGCCAGAGCGCGTAAAACGCGAAAGAAACGCGCGGCATTTTCAAACCTAAAGAGCGCCAGGCTGGGATTATCGGGTAAAAAAACCGCCGGGTATTTTACAAGCGTCGAATTTTTCGCTCCACTAACAGAAAGTTTCGCATCGATGCCGCGCCGTTTTCGAATCCTCGGGGCCGGCTTCTATTTTTACGCAACGATTCTGCTCTTTTTTTTTCTTTGTACGCTGGGAGCACGGCTGTGTTTTGTTATTATAAATAATCCGCGTTTGCTTTTGCAGGTTTTTTTTATTTTTAGTCGCGAGCGTTTATATAACGGAGAGCGAGGAAGGATTAGGTCTGATTTTCTTCTATTGTTTTTTGCGGGCTCGTCGAGCGGGGTGTAATTGATTATTAAATATTGATTTTTCGCAATCGCATTAAGCGCTTTACTATTTATACGCGAGCGTTTGTGTATATACATAGTGCATTAGAAGTTCAGCAACCTCGGGGCCAGCGCGGCAAAAAATCCAACGCATCTTGGTGCGCTCCTCGAGATAAGCGGTAAAAAGTTTTTTCGAATGCCACTTCAAAGTAGAGGCTAGAAGCTTTTTCATGCTGAAGTTTCGAAACTTATTTATCATTTGGTGAAGTTACCGAATAGCAGATTTAGATAGTAAATCGTTTTATAAATATTTAAAATTATACATTGGAAAGATTCTTTATTTCGCTATTTGCATTAATCAGTGCGTAAAATATTTAAATAGAAGCAAAAGTTGAAAAAAAGTTTTTTTTTCAACTGTAGACTTCTACAATTGTCAGTGACAATAACTGAAAAATAGTTGAATTGTATAAATAATGTTTAACAATCTACAAACTAACAATTAAAAAAAAATGTCACCTGTCAACACAAATTCTTTGTTAGATCATCCGAAACAAACAAAGAAAGCCATCAAATTACGCACTGAAAAATCCAATCTCCAACAAACCTCTAAAACACTATAAGTAACCCACCACACGTCAATCGCACAAACAGCTCTCCAGCCACTCTCCAATCTCTCTTCCTCTCATCAAAACAACACTCTGCGCAACCTAACCTCTCAACAAAACAAACCCACATAAACCCCAGAATCCAAAAAAACCATACCTTGTCACTCACTTAAAACTGCAGCCAGCGGCACTACCTCAACATATCACTCCAACCAACAGCCAACCTCCTTCAAAAACTCAACCAAACTCGAGCAAAACTGAAAAATCCAAGTATGCGAAGCGTCCGCTATATATCTGCACGCAAGAAGCGACGCGCAGCACGTATAGGTATACACTGAGCGGGCGAAAGAGAGAGAGCTGGCGTATTGCTCTTCTGCACAATGCTATAGTAGAGAGCAGCGCGCGCAGCGGCAGAGAGGCACAAAGGGGCCCCTCTCTTCGCAAAATCGACTGCGTCACGATATATACGCGCAGCTCTCTCTCTCTCTAGCTGGGAGTGTGCGTATATATATGCGCGTTAGACGGCGCAATCGCTCTCGAAAAAAGGTGGGGGGAGGCGCAAAAAGGAAATTGAAAAAAAAGAAGGGAGAAGCTCTGGTTGTCAGGTCAATTTTTCGACGCTGTGTGTAAGTAGTGACTGGCTACTATGTACGCGAGAGGAGATAGGCGCGTCCGTCTCGCGCAGCAGGCGCGCTGGGAGAACAAAGGACTCGGGTCCCTCCCGACGGTTCTACCTCTCTCTCGCTCGTTTGGGTTCTCTCTGGCTGGATTTATGCACTGGGTAATTATAAGCCGAGATGCTGGCTTTTTTTGAGAAGCTTCCAATGAGCGCGGCGGTGAGAGATATAGGATGGATGTAGGGGCGCTGGGAGCGCGCGCATTGTTTAAACAAAGTGCGGGGCTTGCGCACTGGAAGTTAGGATAATTCGGAGCTGTCGGGTTTGTTTGCGAGGAGGGAATGTTAGGCGAGAGTGCATCGCTGTTAGGGTAGAAACTGGATAAATGAGGAAAATATTTGTTGCGCGGTGTCGTTAGCAGAAATGGAAAACGGAGCAGCGAGATTTAAAGAGAAAGAAAACGACACTTTCGAAGGATTTAAATGGCCAGCGGAGAGAAAGGAGAGGGGGCAGGAGAAGCTCTCTTCGCGAGCAAAACAAACACACTGCAAGGAGAGAAGGAGAGAGAGAG
>JAPYZA010005039.1:0-17571 GCA_030522685.1 Eupelmus azureus
CCCAGAGTCGTCCTTTTATCGGCTGAAAGTCGAGAATAGTCGGCTCGGGCAGCGATAAAAAATAGCCTGAAACAAGATAACGCGCTGTCTTGCCAATTATTCAACAATACTGCGCGGGTGGTTCGGCTGCGTATACGGCTTCGAGCCACTTCGAGAAGACGGAAATTAATGGCCGTAATTGCCAGCAACGCTTTCTGCAGCGCGGCATTATTTACCTCGCCTACTTTCCCCCTTTACCCCCCCCCCCCTCAGTGAGTCGCGGAGATGGAATTATCCCTCTTTACCGCGTTTAATTATTCAGAGCCCTCTTCGTTTTCGGTTTGCTAATCCGATTATGCTCTAAGTAATATCGCGCGAACTGTACACTATTTTGTACTCTAAGTTTTACGAGTAGTTTGGAAATTCCGAGTTTTCAATTGTGTTTGCGGAGGTGATTGAATTGGGCTGTGGAATTTCCACATTTTGATTCGGCGGTGTGACATTTGACGTATTTGCTTGCTTACTCATTTATGTTAAAAGTTTCTACGAAAATGAACTAATCATTTATTTTTGTAAATAATGGGGTCTCGGAAAATCCAAAAACAGAGTAATATTTTCTTACTTTTTGTAGTTTTGACGGATTTACTAAGTAAAAATGTTCGAAAAAGCTAGATAGATAGATTTAGCTTTATTGCACAATAAAGTACAAAGTTTATACATGCACATTGCGTTGATATGTCTGGCTTAAATCTTAAGTTTACATCCAAAAGTCAAGTGTATATAAAACCGTTCGAATCTAAAATATATTAGATATGTAGTAAAACATTTTTTAAGTTTCAACCGCGCATCAAATCATAAAAAATATTTTATAATTATTAATGACAATTTCATATAACATTAAATACTGTTAATTAATTTTTCAAACTACTATAGTATCATATAAGGAATTCAACTAGAAGTACGCATCTTCTAACAATTTCAACACCACAGCACTTCCCGGTATTTCCAATAAAACATTCAAAATCAAAGTTATTTGTAGTAAAACCATTGTTTAAACAGTATAAGCATGCGTTCTCGCATAACCATAAAATCCTTTGTTAGAAATACCTTAGTGAAGCGCGTACGGTTAAAAGGATTGATTTTCATTTAGATCAAAAGCCTCGCGTTTGAAGTTTCATGACCTGAATCGCTCGGCGCCGCGAACGTCGAACTTGCGATTCGCACTTGATTCTCGCGCCTATATATATATTGTTCCGTAAGTCGAACAAAGAAAAATGCATTTATCGAAAAGTCAATATATAGGCACGCAACAAAACATTACTGTGTCACTTGTATTTGTTTTACAAGCTTTGAATTTTTTTTTTCTTTGCTGAATTCAATGCATTGTTTCGTTTTAAAAACTGACAATAAAATATAATCGGTTTTTAATTCAACGTTGGAGATAAAACGAGTTTTGTTTGAAAATCGTTCTTTTACTTTATTAACGTATTGCTTTTGATAATAGAGAGTTATTTATGAATGTGGATAATAAGCTTAAAAGATAATCTTATTTAACGTCAATACAGCGTTAAAAAAATTAATCATTTTTTAACAATTTTCGAACCATTTATTACGAAATAAAAGTGTGCCGTGCTGATAATTAATATTCTAACAAGGTGTATTCTCATTTAACCTATAAAAGGTAGTATATATATTCGCGTACTTCAACCATTAAAGAAGATATTCCGTCAGGATTCTGTATTAATGGATGTGCTTATCTTAAGACATGTTTTCAAGAAAAATAGAATTGAAGTAAAAATCAGTTTTTATATTTTAGCCAGGCGTATTAAGAGACTAATTATTTTTATCGCTGCTTTAAATAGATTGAATTATATTTGCAAACTTCTCCCTCGATAACAATACGCAGATAATAAGATAATAAATAGAAAAAAATGAATATAAAATGCAAGAAGATTTTGCGTAAACGTTAAAGTAGATATAAAATTACGAATATATAATATTTTATAAATATTGATTTTTCGCAGAATTCTAATATTAAACGTACACCTACAACGACTAGCTATAAAAAAGTAAATTTATATCAAATACCTGTCGATATGAAACCATTAAAGCGGAAGTAAAAGTAAATACGCACTGATGGAGAAACTAACGAGGTGATTTTTTTTTAACGAATAAAAGTCACGCAGTGTCTTTTTAATAAATTTTCCGTAGACTTTATTTCAATAAACTTAAAGCCTTATAGCATATTGTGATACTGCTCTTACAAAAATAACAATCCATTTAGTTATTATGATCGCAACTTTGAAGAACTGCATTAAAATTATTTACTGACAAAAATAGATTAGAGTACTCTGTGTTTATTTTAAGGTTATGAAAGTTTTCTGAACTGTGATGAACTTTTCGTAATATTTTCTGGAAAACCTATTTTTACTTTATATGAAACTAAAATTTAATTAGAAAACTCAAGGGGTGTTCAAAAATGTACATTTTATTATTCAATATCCAGATGGATGTGTTGTTCAAAATCGAATTTCACCCAATGTCTGAAACCGATAGCTTGTATTGATGATTTTAAGAATCACTTGCATAAACCGATATTGTCAAAATATTAATTAATAATTAATACGTAAATATATGCTTTCTTTCTAATTTTCAATTACATTTAGCACGTTTAATCAGAAATAATGAAAAAAATGAAAGAATTAATTTCCCGCCATGCTTCATTCTTTGAAGGTTTTTTTAGATTCAACATGTAATGTAATATTATTCACTCTCAATACTGACAGTAATTGAAACTGATTTCATAAGACGTAACCCAATTTCACAAACCAATTTCAAATTGTCTTCAATCGACTGGCACTACAATAAAAACAATCGGAAAAGACTTCAAAATTCAAACGATGATCGATCCACCAACTTACAACCTGAATATTGAAAATCCATTAAACGCTAGAATAACACAATTTAAAATCGGCCAAGTCACGATCGCCGTAGGTATACATATACATTCCTAAAATTCAATTCTCTTCAAGTCGAACCGCGGCGAAAAACTTCGCCACCTACTCTCGAGCGGACGTCGCGTCGTTATCGCCTCGTTTCCCCGAGAAAAGTCGCCGGCTCTCCTTTGATCAAATTAGAAATCGATAGTCGATAAATCCATTTCTTCCCCGCGCTAGCTCGCGCAGGGGAGAGAGGAGGGAAAAAGCCGCAGGGCGTATAGCTGGCTTCGTTCGTATATAGGAAATGAAAGCCGCGTGAGAAAACGAGCTGCGATAAGTCCGATCCTGTGACACGTGAGGCTCTCTCTGCAGGATCTATCTCGTTGCGTGCGCTTTCCTATTGTTTCGTCGCTCGATCTTGTTAGAGAGCCGATCCGTTCCTTTGGCTCTAAAAGTGCGACGAGTTTTCTCAGGGGGTGATTTTTGCGCTACGTTGGTTAACGTTGTTAAAGAAGTCAAAGGAAAGCGCGAGAGAAGAGTTTAAAAAGGAATTTTTTAAATTATTTTTTTTTCCTAGTTTTATTAGAATCCGATGGAAGTTTCCGGTGGAATCGTTTTTAAAACGAGCGTTTTTAATTGCAACGGGGCAGGAGTATCTTTCGCGCGAGATGAAACTTTCAAAGAACTTTTTTATCGGTGTCCTTTCAAAGTTTTTTAATTAACATCTTTAGGCCGCGCGAGCTTAAAGCGCCGAATTAGGTGTTTGTGGAAGGAAAAAAAATGCGGGTCGTTAGTAATCGTTATAGATGTTACTCAAACTTCGCACATAATTGATAACGATGAATTCATTAAAGCGCAGGAAAAATGATGGTCTTTTAGAGAGAATAAGTGCGGCTATTTGTCTGAAAATAATGTTACCGAGTTCCTTTGAATATTTTACTGCGCGGCATTTCGTTTGGAATTTGTAGTGTCGCGTATAGAATCTTATAATAATTTAAGTAGAAAAGTCCGTATTTAGTATGACAATTATGTTAAGTTTAAGTATAAATTTTTAATTCTATTAATTCACGATGTTTGTTTTGTTTATATAAAGAAAAATAAAGTCATAATCTACATAAAGTAACGGAAATTTTTTTATGCATATAAGAAGCAAAACCCAACATAACATTTATAATAGGCAAATACCACGTTAGACAAGCCAGAAATAGATTATTCTTATTCGTAATCAAACAAACCTCCTAAAAAAAAAATTCATAAAAGCACCATCCTATTTTCTCAACAAAGTAAACTTCGTCTATTTCGGAGCATCGATCAACGTCAAAAACAGTTCATATGCCTACTTAATCGCGAAAAAAATTGACCCACATCTCCGCCAAGTAATCAACTACCTTTTTTCTCATGCTTGCGCAAAAAAGACAAGCAAAATACACACTTCCCATAAAAATTCCAGTACGATCAACCCTAAACACTCCCAACTTAAAAACAGCCAGCTCGGGCGGGGTTAGACTTCTCCCGCGCCATTTTGCATTTTTCCGCATGAAAATTGATAATATCCGCGCGGCCGTTGAGGCGCGCTTAACGCTGTAAAACTTTTTACTCGGCGCAGGATATAAAAAAAGCGCCTTGAACTCGCCTCTCTCCGCTCGAGGAATTATATACCGCTCGCGCGCATCACTTTCTAGGTTAGGTTGACGCGCGCGCGCTCTAGCCAAGGCGCCGCGCCTTGTATTCAGCTGAGCGCGATTATGTGTCCGGCTCGCGCGCGTTTAATAAAAGTCGCTTGGATATAATATCGCCGCTGTCTCTCTCGAGACAGAGGCGCGACGCGTGACGGCGATTTTTCCTTTTCCTCGGATGTATATATGCGGAAGAGAGACGAGAGGGATTATAAATGACGGCTGAGCGAGAGTGTGAGACTCTACGAATTAATTAAAGTCGTTTGTGGCTCAGTGGGTTGCGCGCGCCGAGGTATCGGAGAAAAATGGGTTGATGAGGCGAACTGCTGACGTGCTGATTTTGTTTGCTGTTAATGCACTCTGTCGGGCTAATTAAATGCATTGTGCGCGGCGAGAAATGTATTGAGAGGTTTTCGACGTGTTTTGTATTGAGTAATTTTAACGTACCCTAGAATTTATATATTATATAGTTCAAATGTGGTGTTTTTGTAGATACTCAACTTTGAAATGAAACTATTCGAACCGCTAAATTACAGTACTTCAATATGTTACCAATTTAGAGTGAAATTAAATCCAATTGTTTTTTAATTTAATTATTATATATTTAAAATACAATAGTGTGGAATTTAAACGAAAGAAAATCTCTTTTTTGTCAACAAATTGATAAGATTTAACAAACATCCGTGGGTTGTATCTTTATTAAATTTATAAATAATTCAATAAAAAATAAAAAAGTTTACAAATATGGTAAGTGCAAACGTGTATGTACGATATGCTATACACAAATCGATCAGCAGCATTACGCTCTGATTAACAGCACAAGCCGAAAGAAACTGGTTATTTGTACCCGAGAAAAAATTACCAACCCTCACCATTATTTTTACCTGCGATTTTCCTTAGACCTACTATAGGACATTTATCGTTCCAATCGTCGATTTTCTAGATACACTAGAGTAGGTATTGTTGTGGTTGCCCCTTCTACCACGAATTTATTTAAAAGTGAATAAGTTATCTTATTTAGTTATATGGAGCGATTGCAGTGCGTTTCTCTAATCCTTATATAATAACTCAACATTTATGAAAACTGAGTATGGAAATACCGAAACGCTAACCTTTTTTTCCGGATGAAAGATCAATAAGATTATTTTGAGGTTTTGCGTTTTTTCCTAACACGTATTATCTATTTTTATAAAGTAGTTTAATAATTATTATAGTAGCAAACAATTTTGATATGAAACTGATAAATGTTTAATATTTTCCAACAAGATTCTAGAAAAAAATGTAATACTTTTGTTAGTAAAACTGTTATATTGAGCTAAAAATAAGTTAAACTATTAATGTACAACTTGACAAGTAGAGTTTGACAGGCTATGGTCAGACACCGTAGAAATATTTTTCTATCATTTAAATTGTCTTAAGGTTTCTCTTAACAAGAATTGCAGTATTTCAAAAACTTTCTAATATTGATGGCATAAGTACACAAAAATTGCTAAAACAATAAAAAATTTGTATCAACTCATAGACAAAGTAATTATTTAGATTATGAAATCAGTCCAAAAACACACATCACATTCCCCGAATCCAAACAATCTCTATCCCCCCTCAATCAAAACATCTCACACACCTACCCCATTAAAATTAGTGCAATCATTCGCACCGTTCCCCACCCACCATCCAGCCCACCCCAACCCCTCCCAAAATCATGAGCATCTCCATATTTACCCAAAGCCGACACAAAGCTCCCTAAAGTCAACGCTAAACGCCAGCTCCTCCAGGCAGCAGCTTGACAAAACAACAGCAGCGGGCGCGCAACACTCGAACGGCAAAACGCTATCAATCAAGCCCGGCCAAGTAGCCTCGGCTTTATCGTGAAGCAGCTCCCGCGAGCGCGCCAACAATGTACCTGCCACACCACCCCCGCACTACGCTCGACGAGCTAAAAAGGGCCGAGCGCTCGCGCGGCGAACAATGCACGTCGCGCGCGGCACTTTGACATCAGCAGTAGTCTGAGGAAAACACGCGCGCGTTCCCTCGCTGCTGAATGGAAGAGGCGGCCCCCCGGCCTACTTTCCGATATTCCTGGGCACAGGCGTTCTCCTCTCCCGCGCCCGCGGTCGAAAAATAGCGGCCGGCTCGGGCAATTTGCCAGGGAGAGAGAGAGAGAGAGCCGTAGCCGCCGGCTCGAGACTTCTTTAGTTTTCCCCCTGCCTTCGGAGGCGTTTGCGCGCTTTTCTTTCGCCGCGTGGGCCGGGTTCTCGGAGAGACAGTTGTTGCGGTGTGGGCTGGGTGGGAGGGGGGAGGAGAGTTGGGTAATTGAGAGATGGCGTTTCAGAAGAATTTTAAGGGGGAATATTGGGAATGCTTTTCTGGTGATTGGTGAGCGCGAGAGTTGCTTAAGAGAGGTGGGTGGGGGAGCTGGCTTGAGGAAGAAAGTGTATTGAGTAATGGACAAATTGTGGTGACTGTTTCGTGAGAGTATGAGATTTTGTAATGGATGGTGATTTTTAGCTTGCATGTTTAGATTTTTATTGTGAGAATTGTCGATTGGACTATGAGTCAGCTAATTATTTTTTTGTATTAAAAACAGTTTTGTTGTAAATTAAAAGTTTATTATTATTTCTGAAAATCAAAAATTTTATTCAACGTTGAATGAATGGCACACTTTATTCCTTAAGATTTATTTCGCAGCAAAAAGTAAAGAAATATGTATTATTTATGGATGAAAAAGTCCGTTTATCCCAAAAGAAATTGACCCTTATGATCGAAAGCTAAGTTAAATAAAAGATATAAAAAAGATATGGATTTGAATTTTAAATAAACTTGTATTAGTTCCTTTTTTTATACTTATTGGGAATATATTTCTACATTTTACAATATTTTATGCGCAAAGCGAACTATGCTAACTATCTACAAAACGATAAAATTGTAAACTCTGTTAGTATTCTGAACTAATAAAAATTAATTTATGAATTTATTTATAATTACGTGTATATTTACGTAAATTAAATATTCATAAAAAACTAATCTTATATTAATGTGAAACTTCTATAATATTTGTTGGTCTGGAGAGAATATAACCTCGAACTTTTTGATTGGACTCGAATCCCTTAATCTAATTTGCAGATATTGTCTGCTTCTAATTAAACTTGCTTATTTGACGCATAACAGAAACCTGGTCTCGTTTAAAACATACCGTAGCACAAATTCAAACAAACCTTTAACTCTTCTCATATTTCCTGGTAGATGAGATATGCTAGTCATTTACTGATTTGTGTTGTTTTCATTCCAAAACAAACGTTTGAATGCATGTTTAATACAATTACTTTTTAAAACACAATGTTTTTATATTAAAAGTAGTTAAAAAGAAATTTTATTTTTGCAAAAAATATGGTGTAAAAAGTTCGATAATAGTTTTTTTATGTTTGTGCTATCAAAAATTTATTACACGACTTTTACTGCATACACGTTTCGTTCGTACGTACGTACATATCGCAAGTATAATATAGCGTAATATTAATCAACGAACGAATAAAACGGTAAAATCAAAAGAATTTTTAATCATACACACTTTTTACCAAGCAACAAATAAATCAAAAGTTCAAGCATTCAAAACGCTTAAAAAAATTTAAAGTGGAAATATTTCAAAAATCTTGAACCACGCCGCCAAATAGCGATTTTAAATTGACCTTTTTAAAATAAGTATATTTACCTTTCGAAATGAATTTCAATTCAAAAATTTCCCAGCCGCTTTCTCGCATTTTAAATGCCAGTAACTACCTCTGAATTTCAAAACAGCCTCAGCCAGTCAGATTTTTTCCAGCCGCGCGAATGAGAAAAAAGCTCCCTTTGTCCGCTACTTTATTTCCTCGCACCTGCGCGTTCACCTTTGTCTCTTTCGTGCGCACGCGCTTCAGAAAAATCTTTTTCAACCGCGCTTTCTCGCGCCCTTCTTTGTTTTATCGCGCAATCCTGGAAAAGAGTCTTGGAATGAACGCGTTGCAGCACGCCAGCTTAGTCCGGATTTTGATTGTTTGGACGCTTTGACTTTAGCCTGTGCTTGCGTTTAATTAAAGTTGAGATTTTTCTCGTGGATAAGTTGAATGCGAGTATTATTAAAGTGCCTGGATTCTTTAAAGAGGCATCTTGATGTGATAAGTATGTTTTTTATGATTGCCGACGTACAAATATGGTACGTTATTGTTTTACTTTTACAAGGAGAGTCGAAAAGTTTTAAGGTCATGGATTAAACCAGACCTCTACAGTGACATTCTCTGAATAATATGAGTCACGTCAAAAGAAGACAAAGGAGAAAAAAAGTTAAGTTTTCATTTAAGTCGTCATACGAGTCGAACGGGAAAATACATAAAATGTTATAAACGATTGAACATTCAGCTAAATTTTGACCATTTCAGATGGAAATAAATTTAGTGGCGATATTTAGCTTAATAGTCAATCGTTTGTAACTTTTTATGTAATTGCTAGTTTTATACGTTTTTAACTTTTATAACGGCTTTAATAAAACTTTCTGTTTCATTTGTCTCATATTTTCGGCCAAAAAATATCGCTCTAAAGTTTCAGTTAAAATACTGACCCAAAGGTTGTGGACTCATCTTGTCAGCACAATATTTTTTAAATACTGTCATAAATAAAATTAATTGACTCGTGTACGATTATTGGTTATTTTGTTGGCAATAAACACATATATTTCATAAGATTCATATTATTCAGGTTTATGAAATTAGAATCAAGCAGCAATAACTAATTTTACTTATATAATGTTTCAACTTTGCAAAGCTTACTTTCAATAAAAGTTTTTCGTATTTTTGCCTTGAAGAATATTAACATAAACGTATAAAAGTTTATTAAGAGAGTGTCGATAAAGTTTTGTAGAGCTAAACAGGTTATTGGTCTAAAAGTTAGAATGGACAATGGGTGACAACAACTTTCACGAACATAGCTTATAGAAATGAGGTTATTAGTATCTAGATTTCACACTTTTTTCAGTTTCTAGAACTTTAGCATTGTTTATGTTTCACCAACTTTATACATTTTACAAACGTTTACAAGCTTTATAAATCTAAAAAGCAAATATTTTTTTTATCATTATTTACTTCTAAAGTTTTACGTTTTTCTGTGACTGGTCATTCGACCTTTACCAACAATGCGTCTACACACACGACGACATGCATCACTGCAAAATAAAAGCATCCTCTACCACTTTGGCTTTTTCCGTGTAGCCTAGAACTGTGCCGATCGAGCTTTGAAAATAGCTGCTCTGACTCTCGAAAGTCGAGTGTATTGATGATTTATCGCCTTGCCAGCACACGTGCCTGCTTTTACGGGATTCGTTGTGCCTTACGAAATGTTGTTTGTTTCGTTCGAAATAAGGATAGTAATTGAGGAACATGCAGGCCAACTGCAAAACTAAAGAGACATGCGACGCGTCAATGATATTGTGCTGATTTTGCAAACGTGATTAATTTTAAATATGTAGAAATGAAAAAATAAATCATGAGTCACAGTAATAGTAACTTTATTTTAAATTCACTAAAGTAGCTTATATTTAATATGTACAATCTCTGGATGATTTATTTTTTCTTTATTGTTGTGATTAATTAATGAATTAATTGTAAATAAAGAGATCTGGAAAATAATCCTACAATTAAACTAATTAGAATTTCATGTAATGAAAAGTCAATAAAAATAATTGACGTGTTATTTAAGTACATAATGAAAACCAAATTCAGAAACTTTATAATTAAATATGAATTTTAACTAAAATGAAACTGAATTATTATTTTCGTGTTTGGAAAATGAATTCATTTTCCTATTAAATTTTTAAGCAAAAATTTTAAATAGAGTATATGTCAACTGTCATAAAACAAGTAAAAGTTTTACCACGCTAGCAAAATACATTTCACCAACATCAGTCATAACGTAAATTTTCCCACCAACCAAAGCTCCAATAGTTCATTAACAATCAACAATAATCCTTCACAATCCACATCCACATATACAATCCACCGTGTCATATCCCTATCAGCCATCACCCATAAAGCATCCCTAAATGCACCCTGAATTACGACACTAACTCCACCATCGATCAGACCCCATTCCCATCGCGCCAAACACCCCCCCCCTCCCCAAAATCCATCCTCCCCCGCATCGACATTCCAGCCGCAAGCGTCTAAGAAAATCCATCCTCACCCTCCGGAAATTCCACAGGACGCACGGCCAATACACCACGCCGCGCGCAAACTTCGCGCGCGATCCGGTATTTATCGCGTTCGCGTGTAGTATATATACAGACCTAGGAGCAAGAGAGAGAGGAGGAGCAGGCAGTGCTGCGGTGGCGCGCGAAAAGTGGGTCAGCGCGCGCGAGCGAGCGGGGTTGACAACCGCCCAGCAGCGCTCGCTTTCTTCCGGTAGAGAAAACTTTTCCCACTCGCGCGCGCGCGCGCTCTGTTGTTTCTTCGTGCGCGCTTGATTTTTTTTTCGCGTTTTGCTTTGCCTTTGAGAAGAGAGTGGGGTTTCGAGTGCCCGGGTGTGAGGGGGAGAAGATGTGTCTGGAAGATGAGAGTATTGGGACGGTTTTAAGGTTCTTGTTGAGGACGTGTGTTTGGGAGGGAGTGGGTATAGTTTTCTTTTTTGAGGAAAGAGCGCAGAGAGTGGAAAACTCGCTGAGAATAGCGGCGATACTGTGATGAGATGCAGCTTGAGGGTAACGGTGCTTCTTGAGTGTCAGAGAGGGATTATGTAAATGACGGAATGGGATATGAAAAGAATGGTTTTGAAATATTGTCGCGATTTTTATTGTGAATTGCAGTAATTTTTTTGAAGGCGAATTTGTACCTGAATTTCTTTTATCGATAAGATGATGAACGTGTGATGTAACTTGTAGTGTTTGTTTAATAAATTGCATTACCTACTGATATGCTATAATTTATTAGTATAATAATACTACATTGCGATATTTGATCAAAATTATATTGACGACTTTTTGGATTTATCGTTTTTATGTTCTTTTAGAATTTGGATTAGAAGAAAAAAGGAGATTTTTTGTAAAGAATAGTTGCATGCGCTTATTTATACACCGTTAGTAAGTTCTTGAAAAGTATAACATAAATAAGTTTTACTAAATTCAATAAAGAATATGTGTCTTTTTGATTAATTATTTGTAATTATTATTTTAAATATTAAATAAATTTCTTTATATCAATTTTTATATATTTTAAAATTAATGTAGTTAATTGATTCAATTTAATTCCGTCTAGTTCTTGATATTAAAATATAGAATGTCTGTATTTTTTAATATCTCTTTTTAAAAAGTTTGTTTGTTGTTTTGCAAAAGAAATTGTTTATTATTATGAGTAATTTAATTATAAAAAGTAATTGTCATCAAACCGTTACGTTTTCTTATTCTTTGTCACTCAGTTTGAAATTATTTAATTTGCCTGAGCATACCCAGCTCGTATCTACTCACGATAAGCCACATTGGTGTCGATTTATTAAGTAGATAAAGCCGTGGCAACTAAGGCGAGTACCGCATTAAAACATTTATTTGTACTACTACATGAATTAAACTCTCAGCTCTTTAATTAAAGACATAATTTATTTAAAAAGAATTTTGAAAAAACGTTTATCTCATTTTATTATCTTACATAATAAATTATCTATATAAAATGCTACTGACGCTAAACTGTTTTTAGTAGGAGTAAAATTTTCTATGATATTATCTACTCTAGTATAATAATAAGTTTATTATTATTGAGAACACTGATTTTGAACACCGGTGAAATTTATTTATTGTAAGAGGCGTAACCTAAATGGCGTCAATTCAATATAGTGATTTTTCTCTGTATAAAATGATTTAACAGAGAAATATTTTCGAAGAATACATTTTTCAAGATTATTTTAAGAAGTGCAAAAATATCTACAATTCAACTCGTGTGCTCGAATAAAACATAAAAATATCTTCTCATACTTTATGACTTCCGCTCGCAAACACATTCAAATAGCCTTAAAGCATCAGATCGAGTACCAAATAAGAATTTTTAAGTCCACCTCATTTATTCTAAAACATCCAGTCAATCCTCCATTATCCAGCGGGTAAACCGCCGGCTAATGCATCCCCCAGAGGCTCGCGCGCAAAAATGTTGAAAGCGAAACATTGACATTAGCGGAAGAACGAGCTCCGGCGCGCGCGCGCGCGCCGTGGACTAATTTCCTCTTAAAGCAAAAGCCTCTCGGGTGCCATAATCCTCCATCAGCGGCCCTCGAAAAATCATCCAGCCAAGAGGGAAAGCGAGTGAGTCTGGCGAGAAGAGAGTGTCGTTAAAAAAATTTCTCTGCAGCCGCATGCACAGACGAAAGCTTGCATTATATCATCTCGGCGCCTCTCGCCTGAGAAAGAGAGCAAAAGAGAGTGAGAGACGCGCTGCTCTCTCGACGAGAGAAGGAGAGAATTGCATTAGGGGGCGCGACATTCGAAGTCTGTGGTCGAGTGCCGCAATTACTCCTTTGACTCGGAAGGTCTCTCTTTTCACGGCCCAAGCAGCCAAGCAGGCTCTTCCCCTTTCATGTAAGCCGCGCTCCCGCCGTTAGTTAGACCCGTGAAGAAGGGCTCCTCCAATTTGCAGGCCTCACTGTCGCGCAGAAGAGACTTTTTCTCTCTGACTCTGTATTCTCGCTTTTTTTTCTCCTAGACTACGTACTGAGATGGTTGGCAGTCCTCTGCGGCTGAGGAGGTGAATCGGCGGCTTTCTCTTTTTTATATCTTTTGAGGTGAGGGTGAAGGACGAGGGTAAAGACTTTGAGTGTTTCGTTGACTTTTGGGGTGGGTGCGGATTTTGTGATTGTTTTATGATTGGCGTGAGGTATTGTATATTTTATTTTGTGTATGTTAATGTTTAGAGTTATTTCGGAGGATCAGGGTATTAGAAAATTGAAGAAAGTAAAAGTTTTTAATTTGAAAAAATATATAGTTTGTAGAATAAGAAAGTAATGTTAGCGAAACCTTTCAATTTGCACAAATTAGTATTGATAAAGTAGGTCGAAACTTCACTTCTTGTTTTCTTATTTAAGTCTTTAATGAGATGTCCGTTTTCTATCTAACTTAGTTCAGCTGTTCTTCGATCCTTTTTGTTTCGGTTTAACAAATGAAAACAAGATAAACTGAGGTAAACTTTATCTTGTGGAAGCAAAGAACAAGGATGAAGATTAAATCTTTTCCTCTCGTCAAACTCCTATTATTCGTGCCTTGATATAATTGATTTGCAACATTTGTAACGTACTGATTAACACTGAATTGAAATTAACCGGATATTTACTCTTTTCTTTCCAATTTCTGTTGAATAAATAATAAAGTACATTGCCGGTAATATAGCAGCTGTGTACTCAAGTTAATTGAACTTTTCGCTTCATGATTTATTCAAATCGGAAATTTTGTGTGGTTATTCCTTCTTAAATTTATTTAAAGCAAGTCGATTACAGGTGATTCATTGCAATATAATTCAATAAAACGATCACTTAGCCAACACATTCCTCAAATGAAACATAAAAAATGAAAAATGTTTTCAAGTAAACGTGAAATATCCTCCGTCGCGCTACAAAACAAGTATAATACTTAAAATTTTCAACTTCACAATTCTTCAACAAAATTATTTTTAAAAAAACCTCTCTCTAAACACACCCCCGACCCATCGACCCTCAGGTAAACTATGACCAGAAAAAACAAACGACCACGGAGTATTAGCAACAGTCGTTAACCTGGCAAGCAATTTTGCGCGTAAAAAAACTGGCATTAAACGGGTAAACACGCGGCGTCGAAGGCTGCAAAGGGGGTGGCGAAGACATTGACGCAATAAAAGTCGATTGATCGAACGAGTCAAGCCGTCGCCGCGCGAGGTCTCCTCTTTTTTTTCTCAGCCTCCTCTTTTTTTTTCATTAGGGTAATCAAAGCGACGCGTCTTTCGGGAAGGAAGCCTGGTGGTAGATTTTATTCCTCTTTTTTTCTTTTATATTAGAGGGCATTTCGCAAATTGTGCGATTGATGGTAAATAAAGTTGAGAGAGGGAGCAAGATTGCGGGTGTGAATGTCGCGATGATTTTTTTTCACGATGAGGGGTTTTCAAAGATTTGTGATTTTTCAGGACTGTGGAAAAAGATCTAATTTTGCTGGGATTATAAAGTAGTGATTAACATGTACTGCATCTACTGTGCTGATTTCTTTTTTTAAATATGATTTTGTATGTGTTGTTTTTCAGTAGTAACGTCTAGTACAGTCGGACATTAAAAACACGATACTTGTAGGACGTTATCTTCTCTTGAAACAATACATTAAACTATTGCAAATTTTAAGAAATTTTTAAACCATAGTGTAGCAAGTATACTGAAGTCTTAAAATTTTGAATTATTGAAATATTTTGTTATCGGATACCCTTATTTACGTTATCCCGTTAAAAACATAAAAGGCTTGCCATCACTGTTGAAACCCACTTTTTTTTCTTTTCAAAAAATTTTAAAAAAGAAACCACTTTGTCAACTTTTAGTAGTCTACTAAAAGAAAAAAAAATAAAGTAGCATTGAAGATTTCTTTCAAGATTGAAAATAAAATAAGCAAAATCGTTCCCCATTATTGTCGATAATTAAAAAACTTTAAAATAATTTATTATTTTAGATTATTTTCACCCTAATTATTTTTTTGTGATCAATACGTGCAAAATATATTTTTATAAAAGTAATCTTCAATAAAAGTTTCAAGAACCCACTTCAAGATACTCTATTTTGTAACTTTACGTAACTTCAAGCAACTACATGTACAGAGTTCTCGATTCTCGGTTAGTAGCTAATAAAAAAGAATCACACATTGATAAGAGCAAAAGATTTTCTATCACACAAACCCACACCAGAAGGCCACCGTCATATCCCCTCATTTTCGGTTATACGCAAACACACCCAACCACACGCATAAAAGCACGCACATATTTATCTATCTGCGCGTAGACGAGCATACCGAAGGCAAATCAATTGCCATCGTCGTCTCCGCGTCGGCCTAAACACACGCGGGCTAACGACACTGTAAAAGTAGACAAGCTAACATTCCTCTGGCATCCCAAAGGAATTTGCCGAGCGCTTGGTCTGAGCTTGTAAATTTACACTTTCTCAGGCTGGATTATTCGCGAAGCTCGCCGAAAAGTTATAATATGTAAGTAGGGAGGTCCGATGAAAATGTCGTTGTGCGGCCACAGCGATGAACCGTTTTAAGGTCAAGTGGAAAACTACTTTTTGGCTGGTGGCTGGCCAATTCTAAGCCACTCTCGTTGCGACTTCCGAGTTGGTGAAAAATTTTATTGCCCCTGCAAAACGCAAAATTTGCTCGAAATCAAACGCGCGTATGAAATTGAATGGATTATCGCTCGTACTCTAAAAGCTTTTTACTTTCTCTGTCTCTCTCTGGCGCGGTTCTTCCAAAATGTATAAATATTTTTATTTCTATGTATGCATTTTGTACCGCACTTTTAACACATACATTGACTAACTTTTAACACGTACATGGAGAGAATGGGAGAAAAAAAGAACGAGAGAGACAGACAGATAGAGCATAACCCTCGAAACAGCATATAAAGTTCGACAAGAATTCAGTGGACTTAGGAAAATACGCCCCCGTCTTTTCTATATATTGTATTATTAATTCTGTTTCTAGACTATAGCTTTTGACCTTTGTTTTTCTCCTCGTTTTCCCGGAATCTATGCAATAATTTAATTTTTTAGTCGGAGTATGTATATGAAGAAATACATTTTATTATTTGATACATTTAAATATATAAAAAAATTTAGTAAATGTAGTAAAAATTCCTGTAATAAATTCTATTAATGTAGTTACTATTGTTACTTGAGAATAAATTATTTTTTTTTTTCAATAAAATTGATAGGTTGTAATATACGAAGTAAATACTTAAAAAGTCACTATAAAAAAGATTTATACTTCTTAGTATATAAGCATATCGAAGTTTTATAAAACGACTTTTTAATTGCTTCGAAATAATACACTGTCAGCTTTATACAAGTGCTAAAAAGTTTTTGATAAATAAATCACTCTTTAGAGAGCGGTAAGTTCAACTTAAAAATAACTTCTTCAAATATCAAAAAGAAACTTCAATAATTTCCTACTACCATCCATGCACAACGATCTTTAAACTCCGTTAAGTAGATTAACCTCGCAGCAACTAATAATTGTCCGAAGCTCCGCTCAACCATAAATTTCATCAACTACAATAATACATTGTATAAACACGCGCTCACACTCGCATATCTTCCACCTCTCCTCCACCTCCTCTCTCTCTCTCTCCCTCTCTCTCTCTCCATTATCCTCATCTCGTCTCTTCTCTTTGCCTCGTTCTTCGCGCAGCCAGCTGCGGCTGCGGCGGCACGACCTGGGACTTTGAAGTGGAGGTCCGCCTATATTTAGTGCGCCTAAATTCTCGCCGTTAGCGAGCGCGCGGGAAAGGACCGTGAAAAAATTTCATTTGCCACGGAGCGGAGCAGAATTTCACCTCCCTCGCTCAGGTGGTTATGTATATATTGCTCTCTTAGGGCTCCCCGGCATGCCTTTTTTCCTTTCCAGTGAGTATCAATGCTGATTTGGTTCGTTGATATTTCTTTTATTCTCTCTGAAGGAACGTGGGCCGAGGAATTTTTATGGAAATTTCGCGCCGCTTCGTCTTTCTCCCCGTCTTTTTTTTGCGCCATTCAAAGCACGCGAGAGCGTGTGGCGGAAATTAGAACGCGCGATGAGGGATTTTCATTTTTCTCGGCTTTCAAAGGAGCGCGGTTTCTGACGGGGAACGTGAGAGGAAACGCGAGCTTATTTCATGGGATTAACGAAATTTAGCAGGGGAGACTCCTCTTTGAAATTCTGATGTTTTTTTTTTTTTTTTTTTGAAAAAGAATGCACCCTTTGGGGGAATTAAAAAACA
>JAPYZA010005039.1:17587-31905 GCA_030522685.1 Eupelmus azureus
GCCTTGGTGGTAATAAAAGAGCACGAAATATTCGTTATTCGTTTTTAAACGACTCTCCGGGGATAGTTCTCGAAAAAATTATGAAATTCGAGATGTTCTGTTAAGAATATAAGCTTTTAAATAGAATTAATTTTAGTTAATAAAGGTATAAAATTATTTTGAACACCTTTTATTCTCTAATTAAGCATTTCAGAAATTTTGTATTACCTCGTGTTGCAAGCTTAAAACAATAATACGCAATTCAAATAAAAGTATACAATAACCCGATAGTTTAAAGTCATCATCAAGTAAATAAATAAATATTCATTAATTTAGTCCGTCAGATACATGTTTTGAAAGTAATGTCTATACATAGTTCAGCTGTATAGACAGTACTTTCTTTTAGATTTGGAATCATAACGAATAGGCATCATTAATTTGCACTACTTAAACTTTTAAATGAATATTTAAAATGAAGTATTAAAATATTCACGAGTACTTATGGACGATGCATGGCCAACTTTAAAAAATTCACATCACTCTTACATTCGCACACAAATTGAGGTCATATCTATTACCGAACTTTGTCATTTTGGAGTAAATCAGGCGTAAGGGCCAAGTCGTTGGCTAAAATTTTTTCCCCATATTTTTTCCAAGGCAGCGGCGCTTCGATTTGCGCGCGCGCGCACACTCGTGAAAACTTTTGCCTCTGCTCGTAAACTTCCGCTGATATGTTTGCCCCCTTGTTTTTGTCTTCCCACGGGCGAGCGAAACCAAGCGAGTCCCTTCTGATATTTATCGATTTTCTCTGTATAGTAAGTTACTTCGTCACTATCAGTTGCTTTTCCTTTTGTTTTTGGCCGCGAGCGCCGAAATTGCGAGTGATTTTGATTTTTCTTTTACGCGCGACTTGCTTTTCCTCTGCGATTTTTGGTAGGAATTAATATTGACAAGGATAGGATCAAAGATAAATTATGGAAAGTAATGGGATCTGTACCTCAGCGATTCTTTGAATGGGCTATGGGTTTTGATGTTACCATATTTATTGTATTAGGATTTATGGTAGGTAAAAATTTTATCAAATGAGAATTAAGTTCATTTTTTCATTCAAATGAGTTGTTACGCTATCACATTCATTTCTATAAAATGAAAAATATTATCTATGTATGTTAAATAATTAATGACTTGTATAATCTAAAAGAACAAATATCTAGTCTAAACGTCAACCAAAACTAATGTAAACCTATTTTCATTGTATAATGGCATTATATGCGTAACTATAATAACTGATACTAATAATTTTGTTTTTTTAACTATTTAACATATTACACAAACGTTTTAATATAATAGAATGAATTTGATAATTTAAAAACTTATATAAACGAAATAATTTAACTTTAATTGCGTTTAATGTAATTTTAAGTTGGCTCAAATATTAATAAAATAAATAAAGAATCATAAAATGATCTGTAGCCTAAACTAATAAAAATAAGTTTCGTTTAAAGAAGCACTGCGATACGAATCTCATTATTTTATGCTATTTACCATTTCCTAAAGTTTTAGCAAAATTCATGACCAAAATTTTTGAGCTTCTCCCTGTCATAACTGCGATTCTTTTTAATTAAAACTTTTGTTGATATTGAATATAAAAACGTACTTTTTTGTTTTACGATGCTGTTTGATCTAAAGCTATATTATTATTACACACATATGTATATATAATATTACAAATATATGTTGTAGTGTAAAGATGTAAAATATTTTTTTTATTTATGCTATATTTTATAAATATTTAATTATCATTATTTAAAAGATTTATTTCTTATATACAATTCACTTTAAAAAGATATAAATTATTTTGAGTATTAAATATGAATGGAAAAGTTTTTTTTCTGTTTAAGCATCAATTATCCAATAAAATAAGAAAATATTTCAAGACGAATAAGAAGACAAAAGTGTCAAAATTATTGGTTAATTCTTGTCGCTTTTCTTGGCGCATCACCTTTACAATGTCGAGTGACCCTCCAGGAAAAATCGTTCCTCTTCAATTTCTCCTTTCTTCTTTTTCCAAGGGACCTTCACACAGTTAAAAAACTTGAAACATGTATGAAATATCAGTACACGTGGCAAGTGCTGGGCTTTTTCTTTCATAGAAATAATCGATAGTTACGAAGTGGAAAGTGTACAAAGATTTTCTTAAATTAAACTGTTCTTAATTTAAAACATCTCTTTGGCCCGTATGAAGCTTTTCGTTAAAATTTGCGATTTCACAATTTTATTATCTATTTTGAATAAAACCTTATTAGGGCATATAAAATCTAAAAGAACTTAGAATCAAAAAAATCTAGAGAAAAACTTAAATTTATATTTTTTAATAATAAATATTAAAAAATAATAAACAATTTATAAAAAATAAAAATAAACAATTTATAAAAAATTATATTTTTTTTATAAAAAGTTGGTGTAAATATAAATATTTTTCTTGTCTTAACAATTTCATAGCAAACTAATAAATGAATTTACTTCTAAATTTTTTAACAAAAATTTTCTATTAATTTTTAATTAATCTCTGAAAGTAACTAAAAAAATTACTTTGTCTTTGAAAGCTAAATATTTCGACTGAATAGTTTATTTATTTTGCGCCATTTATAATATTTCTTAATTGGCATTATTATCATTTAGTTCAATTTTTATTTCTTTTAAAAATGTAGTACAAACTTTGAAAAAAAAATTGTGATATTATACATTAAATAAATATTATTTTGTAGCACTAATTAAAGAAAAACGTTCATTTCGCTTCTATTCTGCTTTGGTCGTCCACCCTTAAGCAGTTGGCAAAATGTACAAACGTGTCTTGTCGTTTATGAATTTTAAGAGAGTCGACGACACGATTTCAAGTTTAATTTGCTTAATTAGAAAAGTTATACGATGTAGATTCTTTACGACGAGGGGTTTTTTCCTAATTAAAAATACTTTTTGGGTGTAATTAATGATTAAGTAAAAATTAAATTCAGTATGATTTGTATAGAATTAAAAAATTTTTATCAAATTGTTTTTGTCTTCTTGTATACTTGATGGTGTATTTACTTTTTTAATAAAAAACAATTGTAACGTTTCTTTTTACGAATAAATACTTCTAAAAACATTAACAGGTTCTACATTTTTTACAGAATAATAAGTATATAGAATATAATTAGTATTAGTAACTAGTTAGTTCTTACGTGAAAGCATAGTCTAAAGAAAAATACTGAGGTAAAAATTACTTGAGCCTTTTTGAACATGAAATAGACTCGCAGAATGAAAAAAAATTATTTATCAAATTTTATTATATAACAAAACTTAATTTAAATGCAACAAGTTTATAAAAAATATTAATTTTTCAATTCTGCAAGTCTATATCATATTGCCAAAAAATTAGAGTAATATTAACTAAACTACTTCTCTCCACGTGCAAAGGCAAATAACAAAAGTCAATATTCAATTAACATCAATGTTGCCACTATTACCCTAAAATATGTCATTCTTCAATAACAATTTTAGAAAAACATTATAAATTTAGAATTCATCAACCCCAAAAGCGCGCACTTTACGAATCCTCGGACCTTAGCGCACGCGCACCAGGATTTTCCGTGCGTCGTCCGACGGCAAACTGCTTTCACTCCAACAAATTTCCCAATGGGGCCATGGAAGCGCGATGCTTTCATGCCCACATCTCGCTTCGTGGAAATCATCTTCGTGCACGTGAATTGCTAATTAAACTTTTAACGGAGCGTGAGCGCAGGGAAATTTCGCTTTACTTTCCCTCGGAATTGTTTATCACTTAAGCGACGCGTGCCGTGGTGTGCAGGTGTATTTCGTTCTTTGATTTGGTTGATTGTGAAAGAACAAATTAGATTTTATGATTGTATTAATAGTTATAATTTGTTTAATTTTTAGATATTTCAAAGAAAGCTATATTTGGAACATATAAAAAATTGAAAATAACATTTCTAAAAGAGTACATTTATTTAACAAAGATTTTAAATTCTTGTAACAGTTTATGTTTGTCGAATATTGTATATAGTTTGTTTTTAGAAACAGTATATAGCAATATTTAAAATGTAAAAATTGAAAGTGATTTGAAACTTTATCAATGATTTAGTTTTAAATGTTTCCTTAAATATGTTAAATATACATATTCTGTTAATCGAAAGCTGTTTAAAAAAAAAGTCCAAGTAAAATATTTTTACAAAGCATATAAGACAATTTCTAATAACACGTATAAAAACTATACTATCCTTACATACATACTATTTTTGGCGTTCATTCAGAAAAGAAATTCAACCCACAGTAACGTAGGAAATGCGCCAATTTACCTTCATCAAGTCAATCTATGAAAGAAGGTACGCAGGCTCCTGCAGTAGTCTTATTTATTGTTTTACCCAGCCAAAATAACAATACCCATTGCTCTAATTTGGGAAACATGGTTATAGCTGCGAAATAATACTAATTATTTATTTCGTGTTTTTTAACTATAGCATAAGATTATATTTTAGAAAATAACAGTGTAAAATGTATAATTTTAGCGCTCCCGTAATAAATACTTTACAGTTATAGGTATATATGTAAGTTGCAATAAGTAATGGTTAATCGCTAACGTATTTTTATATTTATCTATAATATAACTTATTTATATACAAAAAAAACGAAAAAAAACAAATATTATTGTTTAAGAACATTACGTTAATTTCTCAAACTATCTACTCACTGGTACACGCTACGCTCTCACAAAAAAACTGATCCCTCCTCAATCACGAATCTCCAATGTCCCAAATCACCACGCGCAATTAAACATAAATTTTGCCTTTCTAATGTTGCAGGCCGGCGCAGAGGTGTGGGTCGGTGGCGCAGAGTTGGCTCTCGGGTCCGTAGCATGCGGATCCCGGGCGGGCGGAGGAGCGGCAGCTGCTCTGGGCAAGTAGGCGGCGGCGGTGGCGCCGTGGCAGTGGTTCTGCTGGCGTCCGGTCATCATCATCGTCGTCGTCGTCGTTGCAGTGACGTTGCGACGTCGCAACTCGAGATTAGACACAGCGACGTTTTGATCATAGGGGCCGGTTACGAAGCGGGCGGTGGTGGTGGCGGCGGTGGTGGAGGTGGTGGTGGTGGGAGTTCGTTGCCAAGCGGGCACAGGTTGAGGCCCCGGTGGAGGTGTAGGAGGAGGAGGACGACGACAACGATTACGGGGCTGAGGAGGACGAGGAAGGTGGCGGCGGCGCTGCTAGTGGGGCGGCCCGGCGGCGGCGGCGGCTGCGACGGCGACCGATGAGCGCGGGGGATGGCGGCACGCCGCTGGGCCCGCCCGCTGGGGAGGCCCGGACCACGGACACGCTTCACGTACAGGTATGGATATTTTAAGGGTTTTACTAGACGAGTTTAATGTAAACAATGCGCGATCGCTTTCTTGTTAGTTGTTATATTGTGTAGTGCTATAAACAAGTAGTAACATGTCTATTTGGTCAGACTCGGACAACATTTATTTCTTTAAATACAAATTTAACTGCAGTATGTATGCACATATCGTGTACAAAGTAGAGATTAAATATAGTTTGCTTTAAACATCTCAAAATATATCACAAGTTTTTATAAAAATCTTTTTTTATTTTTACTTTTCTACCGTCGATAAATAAGTTTTTCTTCCACTGTTTTACCGACAGTCGGTAAATTTTGCACCTTTTTCGTTACAGGGGCAGCTGAGTCAGCAAAATGGAGGTCACGAGGGTTCGGCCGGGGGCGGCCTGGCCGCGCCCCCGAGCACGACGGGGGGCCAGACGGCGACGGCCGTCAAGCCCGGCGGTGCTGCGCGGCCACGTCGAAGCGGCCGGCTCGAAGGGGCGGCAAGGCCCAGCCGGATAGGCCCGTCAGGGCACTGTTCTGTATGACCCTCAAAAATCCCCTGCGCAAGCTTTGCATCGACATTGTCGAGTGGAAGTATCCTTTTCAATTAATTATAAAAAAATTTCAAAGATATAAAAAAATTTCTTTTTTTTTCATGTAAAGATATTTTAAGTGTTTTAAAATAGAACATTCAAATTGTTTATTTAAGATAGTATTAAGCTTTTAACTAAGTTAAAATAATCTTGTAGGATAAAATAAATAGCTATTTTCCTTAAATCAAAACCGCAATCAGACCTTTCGAATGGCTCATTTTATTTACCATCTTTGCGAATTGCGTCGCACTCGCCGTTTACACCCCTTATCCCTTCTCGGATTCCAATCAGACTAATTTATATCTGGTAAGTTTCTTTTTATTGCTTAATATAATTTAATTGCTTGGTTACCAAAACTAATGTTTTTTATTTTTAATATATTTTTATATAATATAATTTTTATACAAATAGAGTGTTGTAACAGTTTTAAACATTCAAAGAAAATGATTTGAATAATATATGTAGAGGTTTAAGAACTCATAACATCGAATAAATTAAGAAAAATCATTACTCTTTACATTTAAAATTCAAAAACATTGAAAAAAAAATTTTTTGAAATATTATTAATTTAACTTGAAGACAACATTTTTTCATAATTGCAAGATATTTTAACCAAAAATCTTTTGAATGTAAGGAACGAAAAAATTCAACTATAATATTACTGCACCAAATACTTCGTCATCTCAGATCGGAATGTTCGCTATTCTAAAAAATTTTCGTCGACTCAAATTAGTTTTTTATAATATGAATTAAACCGCAAATCCAATTTCCACGGAATTAAAATTCATTCTCACTAAAATAAATTTCACTGCGTAAAAAAATATTCCATCCATACGTAAAAATTCCAATCGCGACTCCCTTCCAACACATTCATCAAAGTAATTTTATTATTTTAAGCATCGTACCTTACCCCATACCCAATCTTCTCAACAACTCCCTCACAATTTCCCCAATGATGTCACCAATCTCACCATCGGAAATAAAACAATTTCCGCTCCTCTATGACGCAGTAAAAACTTTTAAAAATACATCCTCGCGCCGAACCAAAATAACAACGAAAACCCTCAATTAATCCGGCGTTAATTAACCCACGAGCAAACGTTCACCTTATCGCACTACTCCAAAAAAAAGGTACGATGGCGTGCGGTGCCGATAATATCTCCACGTTAGAGGTATATACGCGCCAGGCTGATTATAAGGATGAACGCGCAGCCAGCCCGGCGCGATTGATTAATTAATTAATTCGTTAAAGGCTCGCTCGAGTGGCGGCTCCTCGATTTCCAAGCGAGCGCCGACGCGGGATAATGGCTGGATGAGCTAGGGAACGCTCGATGAAATTTCGCTCGCAGCCGCGGCGCGATTCCTTTTGTCGTTTAATTTTGGCGGCTCTAGATCGCATGACGCGCGGATTCAAAGAGGCCTGGGAATCGAAGCGTGGAAGTAGTTTGTTGTAATTACGGACGGGACGGTTTTGGTGAGTTTGTGATTTGCTGATTTGCGGAGTTGTCGTAATGAGGCTACGCTTTAATTTAGAAACGCTGATCGATTGTTGTTAATGATGTAAACGTTGGATTAATTCATGATTTAGTGGAGTTTTTTTATGTAAATTGATGGAACAAACGTACCAGGGATATGTAAAATTGGACATATGTAAAGCAATTGTAGTCGGGATGTCCGGATGACCTGGCGAAACGAGCGTTTAATCTACGTCCTTTTTTTTACAGGAAAAAGTCGAGTACTTCTTTCTCGTTATCTTCACGGCCGAGTGCGTCATGAAGATAATCGCTTACGGCTTCGTGGCGCACCAGGGCGCGTATCTGCGCAACGGCTGGAATCTTCTCGATTTCACCATCGTCGTCATTGGGTAATTAATGACAATTGCTCGTGTATCTTTTTAGAGATTATTTTTAGGCTGGCTTTGATGTGTAAGTTTAAATAAGGATTTTCATTGATGAAAGAATTTAGTTCAGGAAGTGAACATGCTGAAGAGAATTACATTTTTTAATTTAGCTGTATGAATGATCAAATGTCCTCGAACTATTAGAGTAAATATTATGTCAAGCCTAACGAGATTTTTTTATTATGACTATAAATGTATTATTATTTATTAGCACCTAATTATGTTCTAGTTAGGGCTTTACAAATTACTTTTCTATTTGAAAATAAAGATAAATTAATAAGCGTAATTATGTTTTCAACCTTTTAATGAAAGAAAAAGGTCGATGCTAATAAAATTTACAAATGAGTGCAATTATTGTATGGCTGAGTAGATTAAGACCGGAATTAGTCAGACACTCGCTTAATTCTTATTCACTTCTAATACTTTTATATCCCATAACTGAAGCGCGTAAATTCTCTCTTAATTACTTTATTAATTCATCATCATCCCGTTTCTACGTTACATTAAATGCAACCACATTGATAATGCCTCGATTCGAATCAGGCCATACTTATCAAAACGATCAATTAAAAAAACATCGCTCTATTACAATTCGCAGAATGATCAGCACGGTGCTAACGACGTTCATGAAGGAGGGCTTCGACGTGAAGGCGCTCAGGGCCTTCCGAGTACTTCGACCTCTCAGGCTCGTCTCGGGTGTGCCAAGTGAGTTGAGAAACTAATGTTCCATTACACAGATGCGACAATGTAGCAGGCCGAGCGAGAGCTTGCGCAACGCGGATTCGCAAGCGATACGCGAGAGCTTTCGACATCGAATTTTTCGGATGCACGCCGAGAGAGAGAGAGAGACACTTTGCGCTCGATGAAAAATTTATGCATTGTGAGAGTTGATGTTTTCGATGGGAAATCCGATTGAGTGCTGGATGACGGAGATGTCTGGGGATATTGGGATGAAAATGCTTGGTTTTTGGAAATGGGGTTTTATTGTTTTTGTAGTTTTGTAATGAATAGTAACGAAATAGCAACGAATTTTAACGCCTACGTTTAATGTTTTTTATATTACTTTAAATAATATTAAAATTTATGCTGAATTGTTTTACTTATTAAAATTGCTAGTTATTGGTATAAATATAGATAATTATGTTATTGTATTTTCAACACCAGACAATGTCATATGAGTAATTTAAAATTTGAAAAATCTCAATCAGCAAAATACACCGGTAATAAACTGCATTAATCATAATTCTCATAAAAACTACATGCTCATAAAGCTTCGAATTTCCGTGCATACACTTTATTCAAATCAACGCGATGCTGCGCAAGAGAAAAACCAAAGATTTAGGGCAAAGATAGATTTCGGCGGTAGACTAGACGAAAAAGTAATTATGCCTCCCTCCTCCCTACCCCCTTCTCTCAGGCCTTCAGGTGGTACTGAACTCGATCCTGAGGGCTATGGTGCCACTGCTGCACATCGCCTTGCTCGTTATCTTCGTCATCATCATCTACGCCATCATCGGCCTCGAGCTCTTCTCCGGCAAGCTCCACTCCACCTGCTGGAACAACGTCACGGGTAAGATTTGCAAAGCTGATATACGCTTTCTGCTTAATTTATCCGAGGAATATTTTGAGAAAATTTGCGGCTGGAACCTTTGGTGGCTACGTGAAATTATATGAATTTGATAAAGGTGGGATTGGAAATGTTTAATGAAATTATCTTAGAGGAGAGGTGGCTTCGTTAAAATTGGTATTTGGGATATATTTATTTGGCAGATGCGACATTCCGATGCGCTAATTTTCTAAGTAAATACAGAATAGATTCTCAGAAACTTTCTTGATGACGTGTTGAAAATGAGAAATAGCCCGATGAGTTCATTTTTTGAGTCATATGCGAACTTTCTTGGAAAACTTAAATTGTACAGTGATATTTTTAAATCTTTATTTGTAAAGCAATGTTTATTAATTCATGTCATTTTTTTACTTCAAAATAGTTCTATAATAAAGATTGACAAAACTGTACTAAGTAAATATCTTGTTACAAGAAACATTTGTATTGGACGTTGATAGATTGTTGTGTTATAGCTAAACTATTGCAACAATTTTAATCGTCACTAATGACGGAATATTTTTGTTTCTGAAAAACAATTCAACATTCCATATATTGACATCTGTCAAATATCAGTGACCATTTATTTGCAATCACATGCGGCTCTTCAGAGAAATTAATTGTTCGAAGCTTTGGATGAATTAATTAGATGCAAAAAACTTATAAATTATTACAATATGTTTTGATGATATATTTCGTAAAAGTGGGTCATTTACTTTTTTGTTAAAACTTACAGACCATGCTCTTAATAAATTATAATTATTTATTCAAATTCAAATGTTAGTTTATAGTTGTTACATCAAATGACAAAAATTAACATAAAACTTGACACATAATTATTTAATTTATCCCACTTTTCTAGAATAACATCTGTACAGTAAAAAAGATCAGTACCTATAAGTTTAATCATTTCTATCTATTTCGCAATTAAAGTCTCATAAGAGCAAACCAATCGCAACGTCATTTCTTTTCCATTCACCCTATACATCCCAGTAGTAAAAGACGTGTTCGATAAGGCATTGCAAATAAGCAACTTATGAATTCCGCTCAGCTGTGTGACGTAAAAAGAAATTCCGATAAACCTATAAAATATGCATCTCTTACAGGGGAGATGATGGACGAGCCGCACCCGTGCGGCAGCAGCGGCTTCCTCTGCAAGTCGATCGGGCCCGAATGGGACTGCGACACGAAGCGATACTGGGATGGTCCGAACTGGGGCATCACCAACTTCGACAACTTCGGCCTCGCCATGCTCACCGTCTTCCAGTGCGTCACTCTCGAGGGCTGGACCGACGTTCTTTATTCCGTGAGTTGTGCTCGTTTGTTTTCGTCCAATCTCATATATATGGATTTTTTATATCTACACCATTACTGGTATGAGGATTTGATGAGTACGTTACGTGCTTGATTATTTATGAAGTTCTTGAATTGTTATTAATTTGCTTTGAAAATTGAGAATTATCTTCGAGGTTTTGTCTTTTTGTTTAAGCAATATGCCTGGAGTATTTAGAACAAAGCGCTGGTTATATTAATTTTGACCAACAAAACAATACTGTTTATTGCTTGCTCCTGATTTTCATGTAAATTCCCTTAAGCCTTGAGAAATTGAAAGGATCCTTTGCCGAGATTTCAGTTACTGTTGTAATTTATTCATGCAAATTTGTTCTTTTGTTTAATAAATATGACGTAGATCGAGGACTCCATGGGTAGCACGTGGCAATGGGTTTACTTCGTGTCGCTGGTCATTCTCGGTGCATTCTTCGTCATGAATCTAATTCTCGGTGTGTTGTCTGGGTAAGTCACAACTTTATCTTTCTATCTTCTATCAAAATTATTATTACATTAATTATTGTTCATTAAGATCATTTAATACATTTTTTATATTAAACAAAGATTAATTGTTTAGTAAATTTTATTTAGAATGTAATTCCATCGTATAAACTGTAACTTTACAGAGAGTTCTCGAAAGAGAGAGAGAAGGCTAAAGCTCGGGGCGACTTTCACAAGCTGCGCGAGAAACAGCAGATTGAGGACGACCTCAGGGGCTACCTGGACTGGATCACCCAAGCGGAGGATATTGAGCCCGAGGCGGACGAACCCCAAGTTCAGGACAGCAAGTGTAAGTTCTCCTATCCTACGAATCGCTCGTAGTCAATCAAAATTGTCTGTTTTTAAATGCTATGTATCAAGAATTTTATAGTTTCTTAATAAATTTAAATTAGTTAATACTTTGCTACAGGAATATAATATACAAACTAACAAAATTTATGTGTAAGAGTGCAAGTGATAAGTTAATAAATTTTAATGTACTTAATTATTTTTATCTAGCGAAACAACAAAACGAGATGGAAAGTACCGATAGGCTAGAGGGGGACGAAGGCGTTCAGCAGGACTCGATTTGGAAGCGAAAGAAGCGCGATTTTGATAGGTGCGTTTAGAAGCTTTAATTAAACTAATAAATAAATCATGCAGTATATAAAGGAAACAATACTAATTTGATTTTAGGGTTAATCGGCGGATGAGACGAGCCTGTCGAAAGGCCGTTAAGTCCCAGGTTTTTTACTGGCTGATTATAGTTTTAGTATTTTTAAATACGGGAGTTTTAGCTACTGAGCACTATCATCAGCCCGAATGGCTGGATGATTTTCAAGGTCAGATATATTTTCTAGAAGTTACGTTTTATTTTCAATGTAACAATAGCAGTTTTCAAAATAATTTTTATTTTTATTTCAGAATATACGAATATGTTTTTCATCGTACTATTCTCCATGGAGATGATGTTAAAAATGTACAGTTTGGGCTTTCAGGTTTGTATAGATTAATTGCATTGATAATCGAAATTTACCACTAAAAGGCAATGCAATTAATGCAACATAATTTTGCAATTTTAGGGGTACTTCGTCTCGCTGTTCAATCGTTTCGATTGCTTCGTTGTTATCGGATCGATCAGCGAGATGATTTTAACGAATACGAAAATTATGCCACCGTTGGGCGTATCGGTGCTGCGTTGCGTTCGACTGCTTCGAGTTTTTAAAGTTACAAAGTGAGTATTCCATTTACAATTTTATATTAGGTTTAAATAAAAAAAAAATAGTCAACATATTATTTTTTTATAAAAGTATAGTAACTAGTTTTTTAGAGGGTAGTTAAAAAAATTTAATAAGCTTCAAATTAAAATTTTTTTTGAAAATTTCAAACACAATTGATCGATAAACAACTGGGGATGCCGGCCTGTGAACACAAAGGGCCTGTATTCGGTTCAAAATTAAACGAAAATTCATTATCAAAGCGATCGCGTCGCTCGATAAATAAACGCGACGCTCTGCGAAATTTACCTTTGAACTATAGCCAGCGCGGACTTGGGGCTACTCGAGGCTTGGTCGGTACTCGAGGCGACAAAAGGGGCCCTCGTTGCAAATTTCTGTCATTTTCAGGTACTGGCGATCCTTATCGAATCTCGTGGCCTCCTTACTCAACTCGATCCAGTCGATCGCCTCGCTCCTGCTCCTTTTGTTCCTCTTCATCGTCATCTTCGCTCTGCTCGGCATGCAGGTACGTAGATATGTGACGTTCTTATTGTCTACAATTGACAGTCTTGATTTCCTGATCGCAATCTCATTGTTTTATCTAGGTGTTCGGAGGGAAGTTCAATTTCAGCGCGGAAGAGGACAAACCGAGACACAACTTCGACAGCTTCTGGCAAAGCTTGCTCACCGTCTTCCAGGTAATTCTCTACTTTTGACGCCTTCACTTTAGAAAATCTATTGATTTTTATAAAGTATTTTTATTCCAATTTTAATAATTACAAATTCTCTAATGAATCTATTTAATTATTACAGAAATTAAAATATTTTGTTAAGTTCATATTAAACAGATAGTAACACGTAAACAATGTAACTTTTTAGATCTTGACGGGCGAGGATTGGAACGTGGTAATGTACACGGGCATCCGGGCTTACGGCGGCGTAGCTAGCACCGGCGTCCTCGCCTGCATCTACTTCATTATTCTCTTCATCTGCGGTAACTGTATCCTTTTTCATTACTCGAAATAAAAAAAAAAGCAAGGTAAGATGTACGTATGGTGAATAGAAAAAAAGTGTTGTAATGATTTCCTTAACGAGACCCAGACATTCTACTGAACGTCTTCTTGGCTATCGCCGTCGACAATTTGGCGGACGCCGAGTCGCTTACTGCCATAGAAAAAGAAGCCGAAGAGGAAGTAAGTTTTTCAAATTTTCAATCGATTAAAATAAAAGTTTTTGTATCTTTCTCATCGTATTTTTTATAACTCAATTTACATATTTAAGTATTATTTTCTGACATACATTTTAAAAATAATTGTTCTTTCAATTAACTTTCATTTTTATTGTAAAAAAGGAAAAATTACAGAACAGGCAAAAATAAATACGAATCGCTTACAAAAATACTTATTCATGTCAACAAGCTCGTCTTGATCCCGGCGTTCCTCATTCGAGAAAGCCAGACAAGCGAGCTAACTCGAGGCGCGGTAAAAATAGTACACGTGACACGCATATATGGGTGTACACACATTACGTTAAGTACGCTAGAGAGAAAATCGCTTTCCCAGAGCAACAATCGCGGCTCAGCTCGTGTATGTGTGTGGCAGCTGTCCCGACGCTTTTGTGTATCCCTTGGAGCGCTGCGCGAAACGAGCAGTCTGCAAGTCGGTCACTCGGCTCTAGTATATATCGTTTCATACACGTGTTGTAGAAATGCAGGTTGCTCTGTCGGCTCGAAATTCACGTGGGATAGTGAATTCATTAGAATTGTTTGTGTACTATTGCTTATTTATGACTCTGGAGAAATTCAAAAGGGATTTTGTGGATTTTGAGGCGTAAAAGAAATTAGA
>JAPYZA010005040.1:0-12683 GCA_030522685.1 Eupelmus azureus
TTTAATTGAAAATTCTTTTTCTACGCGCGAAATTGCGAGTTTGCGAGTCTAGTAAATAATCCGATTTTAAAAATGGCTGTGGATTTTTGGTTTTAATAAAGTTTCGTTGACGGATGATTATGGCACTGGGTTTTATGAATGGCCGGCGATATAAACAAGGTTAATCCTGTAGTTTTTTTGAGAACTTATGTAACTTTCAAAGAACGGCTTAGAGAGAAAATAGGCTTTTAAAAATCACGCTTTTGGATTATAAAAAGATAAAGTTTACGGCCTCGCGCAAACGTTTATTACAGAGTATTTATTTATCGAAGTCAGGCATCGCTATAATGTTATTTATTTCAATTTCTGGATTTCAATCTGGAGTGGACTGTAATAAAATAAACATCCGTGTAATGTGACACATTTAATTATAAATTTAATCACAGTGGCGATCGATTACACGAGTAAATAGCAGTAAATAAACAAGCGACATGAAACCCATTTAATTTTATTTAATTATTTTTATTTTATAATTCGTTTAATTAAACAAAGCGAGATAAAATGCTATTTATTATTCAAAAATTTGCTAAGAACAGTATAGAAAAAAATTTGTAAAAGTTACAATTTTTTCAGCCTCTTGAAACGTAAACATCTCCAGAACCACTTACAAAACGCAAAGCTTTCATAACTCACCTCATCCAAATCCTCATCCAAAAATTCACACAGCCAATTCCCCACCCTCTCAACTGCACAAGCCCACTCCCAAAAAACCATCCACCTCCTCCAAAAACCACCCATCTCGTCAAACCTTGCCACCAAAACGAAAACCACCCACCCAAAGCAACACTCCCCTGCGTCACTTTTAATCCCCGCGCGGCATAATGCGCGTAAACGCGCGGCTCTTAACGCAATCCCACACCGGCCCGGAGGCTAATAGCCAGGCGCGAAATAAAAAAAAAGAAACGCGGGGCCCGGCAAAAAACGAGCGATAGAGGGAAAATTGAGAGAAGACGGATAGCCGGGGTGCGCACTTGCGCGCGGAGAGGAGGAAATCGAACGAAACGCTCGCTCCGCTAGAGACGAGCGCAGAAATGCAATTCTGATTGCGGGCATTCATGCAGATTTCCCCGAGGGGAAGGCAGCAGCAGCGGCGCTGAGTCTTCTATATCTGCGCTTCGCTCGCTCTGCGCTCACCCTTTTACGCCAATTCCACAGTCAAGCTCGGAGAGAGAGCCGACACAAGGGGAAGACGCGATGCTCTCTTGGAGCGTTCCGAAATGTTTTCTAGTCATTCGCCCTATTCATCGCGACGGCAGCTGTACTTAGCCGGGGCTTCCGGCAGCTCTGCTTTAAGTTTTAAGAGAGCTTTCTTTACAGCCAGACGCGCTGCGATGGACTGGGGAGAGGAAGAGTCGAGTGTTGCTGGGGCGAAGGGAAAGAGAGAGAGTTGGTGTGATGGGAATAGGTGGCTGACAGCCTTTTTTTTTATATGGAGTTGGGAGACGCGTGGGATTTTTTTTCCGGGCGTAAGGGTGATTAAAAATATAATCAACGCTGCGGGGTTATTGACGGGCGCGAAAATGACCTGATTCTTTTTCGACGAGTAATATTTCAAAGTTCGGATTGCGAGCGCCTGTTTGACGGCGCGATTTTCGAGAGTTTTTAACTGCGACGATTTTTTTGGCGGAAATTCCGGCCGAGAGATTTAAATGCGGGCCGCGCATAAATTTGAATTAGCCGGTTTCTTGAATTAAGATTAATTGGTCGGCTTTATACAGCGAGGGGAACTTTTTTATTTTGAAAATTAGACTCGGAAGAATTTGCGCTCGGCTGCGAATGATGAAGTGGCTTGATTTCTCTTTTTGTAAACTCACGGCGTTAATTATTAATCGCAGAAATCGTGCTTATTAAAGTTCTGTTTGAGAAAAGGTGAAAAAAGAAGGGCGCCGAAGATTTAGCAAATAAGACGACGAAAAGCGAAGGCGCTGTATTAAAGCATTCGTTTATAAACATTGGATTTTCCATATCAATATCGAGATTAAACGTATATTTTATTCATGGGCCCGTAAGCTTGATTATAAATATAAAGGCACGAGCCGAGCGTTACACCAAAGATCCGAAAAATACATAACCCGCGCGCAGAGACGCATATACATTTTAATACCGAAAAAGTGCCTGGCTTACCGCGAGCGCGCGCGCGCCTCCATAACAATACAAGCTTGACGCACGTGCGCGGTATAACCCTTAAAATTTTTGATTACCCCCGGCTCTCCTCGCTCTTTGCCAATATATATTTTCAGCGGGCCCTCGCGCGCGCTCGCGGCTTAATTGCACTTTTACGAGGAAAATCCGCGCAAAGTTCCGGCCGAACTTTTCCTCTGGCCGATACATTTTTATAATTACTTTTAACGCCCCCGCGGAAAAATTCAGAGCCGCCACAGCCGCGCAAATGAAATAATTGGACGGCCGAAAATACAATTGCAATCAATGTGTACGAGCCGCACCTCTTCGGCCGACGTCTATAGCCACCCTCGCGATTCCTTTATTTTTCCACAATGAAATTTCCTCTAGACCCAGTTTCGGAGCGCGCGCGAGTTTCCCGAGCTTGCGTTGCGAAAAAACGCGCGCCCGGCACTTCTGGGCACACGGTTGACCTATATCGGTGCGGGGGCGATGTAGTGGGGGGCTTGGGGGTGGGGGGAGTCGGTTACACACGCCGAGCGCTACGAAAACTGCTCATTAAAAGAGTTTCTCGTTGGAACAACGAAATTTTTCTTGCAAGCCAGCGACGGATAAGATCGCAACGAGAACCGCAAGCTCGAATGTGGTTCAACAATAACGGGCCAGGCATCCGCGGCAGCGGCTTTTCGTGCTTGAACTGTCGGATTTTCGAGGCTGGCTGCTCGTCTTGTTTTGAGGTTTTTTCGGAATTATCTCGGCGGGGGTTAATTACAAGGCTGAATTTTTGCGCGATGCCGGGGGCATTTGAAAAGGTTTATTTAAAGGAGATGGTTTGTATTAAAATCTTCGAGTGGAGTTCGGTGAAATTGCAAAAATTGTACTTTGTTTAAGCTCGATGATTAAAGTTTATTTTCTACTTAAAAGGCGAACACTGAAATAGACAGAGCGATAGTCTCTCAGGTCCGATCAACTCGCACTGTTACTACTTAGACTGATTAACCTTCATTCTATCCTATCTTTTTTTTCAAACTGAAGCAGCGCGCGCGAGAGCTAAGTGTTCTTTTTTCTTAATTAAAGGACTTTTTTCCCCGGCTAATTATCCTTACTTCTCACACATTCTATTCAGCGCTGAAAGAAGACTTTTAAAATTGTGAATAAATTATAAGATTTAATTAGATTTGAAAGAACAATCATACATCCATTTCATATTACTTTCTATACTCAAAAATGAAGAATTCATCCCCCGAACAACGCAAAAACATCGTACACTCTCCCGACTCCAAAATTTTTCCGCCATCCAGCGTGTTTTCCCTAAACACCACACAATAAAAGGCACCATTCACCCCCTATTACCAAACGCCGCGCAACAGCCGCGCAAGTCCATAACGAAAAAAAAGCCCTCCGCTGCCAAATCGCCCCCGCCGAACTTAGCATACGCAGAAGTTCGCCTCAGCTCGGATATTATCCCCCTTCTTTTCATCTAAACGCCCGCACGCTCGGCCAGTTTCTCGCAGTCATTGTCTCTCCGGCGCGCAAGTTTTGCGCCCCGGAGATCGTAATGAAGTGCATCGTCGCCGCCGTCGCAGAGAAAGCGCTCTGCATAATGCCCCCCCCCCTCTGATATCTCGCGCAAGGCGCGCAATTGGCGCGCTGGGACGTGGCACTGCTCTCTCTCCTTCCTTCCTCCTCTCCCCGTTGTGCGCACGCCGGCGCGCGTGTATTTGCATTATACGCGGCGCTGGGTATATACAGCAACGGGCTGGAGGCCGCAGCCGTTGCTCCAGCCCCGATGACGGGCCGCATTCAAATGCCGGCGCTCATTATGAGCACTTATTTCGCGGGGAGCGAGCGCGAGGGAGTATATCGTAAATACGCTCGAAAGTTTAATTAGCTTGCGGCAGCGAGGGTACCTACTGCGGAGTGCTGCCGTTGCGGGATGAAAAGAGTTGTGGCTGCGGTGAGAATGCGATATCGCTGGGATACGCGCCGAGTGGCTCTCTTATGCTGGGGGCTGCGATGACGAGGGGACACGAGTGTTGGAGATGAGGAGGTGGAGTTAGCGTTTGGATTGGTGCTTGAATTAATCATGGTGATGACTTTGTTTTTAGGGTATCGGGATGTCTTTTTAAAAGATTGCTCTCTGAGGGTAGTTTGGGTGAGGGGTTTTTAAAGATGAGGAATGGATAGGGTTCGCTGAGTGATCGGGAAGCTTAAAGGCGGTGGATTAAGTTTTCGAGAAAATGATTGTCTTTTACCGTATTCGATCTGAATCTACTTACTTATACTTCAATCGTGGCGAAACTTGATTCCATCTTTTCCGACTTTTCTGTCACTTTCGCAGGTCAAACATCATTATTTTCCGAAATGTCTTTTCAACTTCAATTTCGAGAAGCCATTTTTCACACTTCAAGTGAGAATGTAAATTTTATCCCTTTTTGGGAGAAAATTTATTCACCTCGCCTTCTGTCAACTTTATATATTGACTTATTTTAATCTAAAAATTACAGAAGAGAAGATAAATTAAGAGCAGTTTGAGTAAACAATATAATACCGTAATCTGCATGCAAATCGTGTGCTTTGTTTACTTTACGTCCTTCTATTATTTTAATTGTAGCTTTACAACTATTGTCACACAAAATACTTATTTAAAAACTAAATAAAAATGTATTATTGTGACAAAGGAACTTTGCACAGCAGCAAAACTCATAATTTGTATAACGTTTATATCAAAACATTACTCAAATTTCCATGCCACCAACCGCGCATCCCAATTCCTCATTCAACTCGGCCCCCTACACACCCCCCCTAGCCGCTGTTTTTCATAATCCTTTTTAATCGCGCGATACTCGGCGCACTCTACAGCTCTCCGGGGAGCGTGCGCCGTTCCGTGCAGAACCGAAAAAAAAAACAACAACGAAGCAACGCGAGCTCGGGACGACGAAATTTACGAGCGGTTTACCCGGGGGCTGAGCCCCTTAAATCCGCCATAAGTGTTTAAAGTGGCCTTGTAGTAATGAGTGGCCTACTTGTCGCGTAATCTCCGACGGCGTTGTACTAGAGCGCGAGCTTTACATTCATAATGCAGGACGGCTCGCGAGGGCAAAACATGCATAACGGCGTTTGCGCCCGAGCAATGCGGATACTTCATAATGCGCGCATAATGTTGCGCTTGAGATACCGAGGCGAGCGCGCCGGCCTATACTATAGCTGCAGCCGATGCGGGGGGAGAGAGCAGAGCAGGTGCAGCCAGCTGCTTGTTGTCGGGCTGGGCTGTAGTAAGGGGGATGAATTTACTGGGATGAGAGGTTGGGATGGCGGAGAGTTTAGTGCGGAGCTTGATCTAGGGGAATCTGATTTTAGAGCTGCGGGGAGCCGGTTGTTTGTTGTTCATTAGACGCTGGGTTCATGGTTGAGGAGGGGATGATAATTTGGCAATTATTTTTATGATGGCTCGTGAGTTATGGATGTGTGCATGCGTTATTATCAGTTAGAGTAATGTTTAATTATCATGCGCGCGGTACACGGCATCGTGATGGCTTACATGAAGGACTAATGGATAAGATGCAGGGCTATACTGGGACAGGGCACGCACTGGGAAAAAAAGTGCTTGCGTGGATAAGAAGTCTTATTCAGCATGGGAACAAGCTTTTAAAACGGCACTAACTGCGTCGCATAAAAAGGTGAAATAATTGCGGAAATGAGAAAATGAGTTGGGAAAAAGTTACTAAGTTGTTGAATATAAGGTAAGAAGACTATATATGTGTATACGATTGTATAAATGAAATGGCCTAGGGATGATAGTAATTCACAATCAAAGATCATAATTTAATTTTATATAAATAATGCTTGAATAGTACAGAATCTAAAGAGATCCAACCTTGTAATTTAAAATTTTTAGAAATATAAGTACGTTTTTCTTTGTTAAAGCAAAATTGCCTTTCATAATAAGCTTTGCTATTTTTGCACTGCATCCCCTCTAAAGTGTGTTGTGGTCAAATAAACGAAAAATAAGAACTGAAAAAGCTATGATGTTGTATAATATAAGTTAAAATCGAGGTCAATCCTATGCGTAAAACAGTTAAAATGTTAATTTTACATTCCACTTCACTTCACAAAAATTTTGCTATATATTGATCTTAAATTACTGCATTAATTGAAAATCAATTACGGGATACTACACAAGCATCGAATTTCCTTTAGCTTTCCTAAACATAAATCTATGGGTAACATAACAAGTAAGAATATTATTACTGCGCAGCTTTGTTTTCGCTTTGAATATGCATACACTGCACATTTATAGTATAGAATATTATGCAAAGGGAGCAATATGTGAAAAAAAAGAAATATTTTATTTATAAAAATTATAAAAATTACTTCATTAATCTCTTAAATTCATATATTAATTAATTATATTTGTCACATGTTTGTAACATGTATGGTATATTGAAGTTAACAGCTTATTTTTTACTGAAAATAAAATGTATTGCTAATCGTTAACAGAATTTCGTTTTTATTATTTTTTCTTTTATTGTATCATTTTGACCAAAAATTTACAATTGTATAGGTATTTTGCAGTGTGGAGGTTTCTTTCTGTATTGGGTTTTTGTTACGAAGTCATTAATACTGATTAATAAATATACTTTTTGTTACATTCAGTTTGTACAATTTTTATTGGTGTAAAGTTACCAGATAACTGAAGTTTGCAATAAACAATGATTCAATTTTTTGATACATTAGATATACTGATTATACATACATGTAATTATACTTAAATACATAAATTATACATTAATGTATAATTGGCTGTTTGTACAATAATTTATGAGTTTTAAAACTTTATAATTAAGAATGAGTTACAACTTACAACTTACAAGATACAGTGAAAGTCAAATAGCATATATAAAGACAAATTTTTTAGTGTATTTTTAGTGAATTTTTTAGTAAATTTACAACGAGTAGGACTTTGTCAAATGATGGTTTCTTATAACTAAAAAATAATTTTCGCAGAATTATAAAATGAAATCTTAATAATAGTAAATTGCTTTATTTTAGTAGTAGACACACTTATTTTAATGTCATTTCTTTACTCTTGAGAATTGTTAATCCTCTTTTTAAAAGATTCGCGTTTGATGTTTAGTTAAATGGTTCGTTGTGTGTTAACTTCATTTATCGAGGATTACATTTTATTATTTATTTTAAGTTTCACATTCATTATACTATAATGTATTATTCATTTAATGCTTCATATGAATTACATTATAATGGCTTCATATTTCATATTAATTATATTGATATATACATTATTGATAATCAACTATTCTAACTTTGCAATTAATAATTTACAGAGGTAAGCTCAAATGTGCGACAATATCCGCTTGCAGTGAATTAACTTCAATATTGTTCACAAGATAATGGAGATGTAAAGAGAATTATTATAAAGGCACTCATATAATACATTCAAGATCTAACAAACTTAAATAAAAAATCATAATAAGTAATGCTTAATTGGTGTAATCATTAATCATCTATAAAATAGAATATATCTACATCGCTTTTTCTAACTAAATGACAATACTAATAAATTAGTAAAATATTTTAACATCTACGTAAAAATAGTATAAAATAGTAAGTATGACTTCTAACTCCGCTCCGTCCTTCTCGCTCGAGATAAATGCTCCAACATAAGTCCGATTTCAATAAAAAGAAAATATTACATTCGCTCGAACCAGCGTCTCAAAATAACAAAATCCCTAATGAAATCTTTTGGAAAATGTTTACAATTTGTTACGCCTCTCCCAGCGCTCCCAACCCGTTATATATTTTTCAAAACGTACTTATTTCCTCGCCGTATACCCAGCGTCTCAGCTCGTCTTCCTCCTTAAAAAAATATCACTTTCCTCCTCTTCCCCCTTAAGCTTAAAGCTTCGGGGTTCGCGCGCCCGGCCTAGCAGTCGGCGGTCTCCAAGGGCCAACTTCTTTTCAAAGAGAAAAGTAAAGCAAGCGCAGATAGACGAACGCTACGGGCCGGATTAGCGAAGTTCCGGGCGCGTCTCGCGCGGATAAGTGATCGAAATTTAAATTTTAAAGTTCGACGCTACACGAGCGGGGAGTTGTATACGAGGTAAGCGCGGGCCGCCCCCTTAAAGGAGCTTATGCGCGCCTTTGATTCCACGCGATCATAGTTCTGCTTGACTTTGGAATTAAATGGGCCTTGAATAATACGAGCTTGATTTTATTTTCCCTTCGCTCTCGCCCCTCTGTGAAACAATGTTATTTCTCGCGTTTATACCGCTTGGATTTTATTTTTAATACAAACAGTAGAGAGGATTTCAAAGCTCGGCCCTTTCTCTCGTTCTCCGCTTTTTCAACCGATCGAATTAAACTCGCGAGTTGAACTATTTTGCTTTTGAAGCAAAACAAGGACGGGCGGGGAGGGGCGAGCTTTGTGTAACGGAAGATCGGCTTTATTCGCTGTTTTATCCGGCCGAGAGAAAGAGAAATGCAGGGGGCGCCGATACGCAAAAGTGCAATATGAATAAATAACTGACAGAGCAGAGCAGCTGCTGCTCGTCCCTTTCTCTATGATGTATGCCGTTTTTATGAGCGCGCCGCCCATCAAAAGAGCGCGCAGGGGATGCGCATGAATACGGCGCGCAGTGCATTTTTGCCTCCGACTCCGAAAACGCGCGCTATTATTTAGAGACAGCGGGAGTTGGGGAGTAGTGGGAGGTGCGCTTTAATTTGAAAAATTTACGTGCTTTAGCAGATGAGCAAGTTGGAAAATGGATGATGCGACCTGGCCTGGTGCGTTAGCGGTAAGTAGATGCCGACCGAGTTCGGTGAGACAATGCCTTATTAGACTTGGAATGCGTCTGCTCGAGTATTCCTATACGCGTGTAGAGAAAGTTCGTTCAGTTGTGAATTGCAGTGGGGGTAAAAGTGCTTTACATGTATCGCGCTGCTGTGTCGGTTCTTGGCAAGAAATGTCAGTTTAGAGGAGAGTATAATTATCAAGAGTGTTGGGTTTTTTTGGGGGAAAGGGTGATTGTTGAATTTTGTTATTTTTGCTTTTATTGAAGGTAAATATGGAATGTGTTTCAGAATGTCAATATATTTTTAATTGCATTTCCAGGTTGTAATTTTCCTCGGATTTCGCATCAAGTATTTTAATGTTTCGTTGACAATGAGAAACTTTTAAAAAACATTGAACATTATTTCATCAATGCATAGTGCCTCGATATTCAATGTAACAAGTGATACCTCACTTTGTTAAATTGATAAAAGCTTGTTTATTATTGTTATTGGCTGTTATTGTAATACGCATTAAATAAATTTGATATTTGGAACGAAAAATAAATAACGTTTTGGCCAGGAAATCAAATATTCGACATTTTCAAATTTCCCAGTAACTCAAATTACTAACGCAAAGCTTTCAATATTTTATCACCAGGTTATTATAACCAATCAGTTACAACCATTCCACATTTACAAAGATAACAACGATCGCCAAAAACCAAAATCAACAAACCTCGAAAATACGAATGAAAATGATGAATTACAACCATTATTACAACCGAAAGAATTACCAAACTAAAATCAAAAGTAACGAGATCCACCCTCCGCCCGACAATGATTAATAATTCGCCCGCTACGAATGCAAGCTCGCAGTCATAATATTTTGACCGTCCGCCCGACGCGCCAGCTGAAAAGTTAGCGCGAAGGAACTCAATTTTCTCTGCCCCCCCTGCCTAATGAAATATCGCTGCAATTAGCCGACTATTCACCGATCTACAAATTAAAACTGTATCCCCGAGGCCCGGCGTTAACCATCCGGATTCGCGTCACGTGCGCCGACTGATTTTTTTTTCCCGCTCACCGCAACTTTAACGCCGTTGTGCTTGCGGCCGTTGTTCGTTCGGGTTTAGAAAGTTTCGGACTGTGTAGGAGGCAAAGTTTTTAATCCTCGTCATCCGCTGAAAAACTACATCGGACGGCGGGGGGGGGTATATTGAGCGCAAAGTAGGTAGTTCGACCTTTCCACGGCGTTTATCGCCTTTTGTACGGACTGGCTTTAGCGCCCGGCGCGATAAAAAGCCGCCTTTTCGGGCGGCGGAGGCGGCTCGTTTGATTCCTATACACGCGGGCTTTGGCCTCGTTTATCGCGCCGGCGCGTTAATCTCTCTCTTTCTGCGGCTTTCTGCAAATTTAAATCGGACAAGTGGCCGATTTAAATTTCAGATGTGTTTTATCAAACTGTGCATCGTAAATTTTTGCGTCGAGGCGGTTTGCGTGAAAGGCTGAATAAAACTGAAGCGTAAGGTCTTATTGTATTTATAAAGCGCGTGGGTGGGAATGTGTATAAGCGATGAAAGCTTCGGAACTCGTTAAAAAGTGCATGAAAATTTACAATCTTTGCGATTAAATGGCTCGAGAAATATTGGCGAGATAGGCGGCTATGTAGCTTTATATCGGGCAGTTAGGCGAGTTGCGGCTTGCCGGGAGTCGTCGGCTTTTTAGCTGGCTAAATCGCTCACGATAAAACACGTCGATTTTAATGCGCGCTTTGTTATTGTGGATTTCAGCGGAGATAATAAATTGGAGAGTTTTGTGTTCAGATGCAGTGATAAGGCGAGTTTGTTAGTTAAGTTTTATTACTGGGCGGTTAATGGAAGAGTAACTGGAGATCGTGTTTGTATTTTATTTTTTTTATTTATTGTTGATTGTTGAAATGTGAAAAAGTGAGTTTTTATATTTTTTTGACGCGAAATATTCAAAATGTTTGTACACATATACTACAACAATTTTTATCGTACAAAAATTTTTTATTACTCAAGCAGTTTGTTATGAAACGGGCAATAATAAAAACGTAATATTTTACATAGATAACTTAGAAATACATCCTTTCAAATACACATCTCATTTTCACCGCAAATATCGCAATTATTACTGAACAGCACACTCTATATTCACAGTAATAAAAAACACATCATAGACTTAAAAAAAAATAAAAAACTTTCAAAATATGATTGTCTTCAGTTCATTACAATAACAAGGACGTTTACGAGGCTTTGCAAAAACCGACGCGACAACGCGATAAAACTTTCCAATAAATCACGAAAATTTTTACCGCCCCGTCAGTTTAATTCTCATCCAGCGGCGTCACCTCGCTGTCCCCGGATTACGATAAACCACGCGATAATATTTATCCGTGCCGAAAAAAAAATATTAAAACTCCCCGGAATTATAAATAGCGCCCTATTTTTTCAAACTATCAATCCACATCAGATAACTCAACCACACCAAATCTCCTTCAAATACTTGCAACTATCACAACGCACATAAGTCACTGAATCCACTCTCACACCTCGCTGACCTCCTACGTCTTCCCTCTCAGCTTCATCGCCCTAAAAATCGCGGCTATAACCCCAGCGTGCGACCCAGCCATGGCCTCGAATCCAGGCGTGCTCATGACGCTCTCCGAGTTCTCCAGCACAAAGTCCATAGCCCGCTGCTGCAGCTTATCGGCCGCGTGGAGGAACGACAGAGCCAGATACTCGCTGGCGTTTTGCGAGCCCAGCTGGGCCGTCATCACCTCCTCGCAGGCGGCCTTCAGCGAGTCCAGCCTGTACTTCTCGGCCGGGGCCAGGAGCTGCTTCGCGTTGCTCTCGATGTCCGACACCTCGTCGAGGTAGACGAAGCGCATCACTTCCTTGAATATCTCCGAACTGAGCTCGCTCATGTCCACCTGGCTGATCCTGCGTGCGGCTCTGTCCTTCTCGAAGATGGCAGCTAGGACTGGGCTGCGCGCGGCTAGTATCACTCTGTGAGCGTGGTAGCTTCTGTCTTTGGTCAAGACGTTGACGTCGCTCTCGCCGCTCTCCAGCAGCGCCTCGAAGTCGTCCGTCGAGGAGCTTTCGGACGGCGACTCGGACTTGTTGTCGAACTCGAGCACTGATTTGGACTCGGGGTCGATGACGGATCCAGTGTCCGCGTCCAGGAGAGTGCTGAGGCTCCGGCTTCTCGGCAGCGGTCTGGGAGTCAGCGGCGGTGGTCCGTTCAGCTTCTCCATGGTCTTGATGTTCCCGATGCAGCAGAGAATCGTCATCCTATTATCATTGAGCCAGCTGCTCGACATCCCAGCCGTCCTGGCGAACCTGTCCACGCCCCAGAAGTCGCGGCTGAAGAACATGTCGACGTCGACGCGGTTCACCTCCGCGCCGTTGACGTCGAGCACGGAAAAGAAGGCCGCGCGCTGGACGAAGCTGAACTGCCTGGGCGAGACTGGGCGCAGCTGGAGCGACAGATAGCCCCGCGCCTTGATATTCGCGCCGTTCGGGTAGAGATGAAGCCGCCATTCCGAAAACTTCTCGTACTGGTGCGGAGTCGAAAAGGCCGGGGACTGGATGGACTCGCCGACCCGGCGGTTTCGGCAGCTGCCGAAGTCGAAGCTCCAGACGAAGGAGGTGAGCTCGTCGTCGATCTCGATGCTGCCTTGGTCCTCCGACATGATTTTTTTTTTTTTT
>JAPYZA010005041.1:0-22314 GCA_030522685.1 Eupelmus azureus
AGATTAGCTTACCGTTTCTCACCTCATCATCTGCTCATCACACGTCTTCATGCAATTTCTAAATGTCTTTCATCTGAATTAACAAAACCTTCTTAAATTGATGAATTTCTTTTTCATCGACGCTCAATTTTATCTCACTTACGGATACCAGCCATTTCCATTTCCTCCTGAGATTCCACCTTAATTTGACCTTTAATCTCGATATCCTGCAGATCTGAGATAGCTCCTTTCACAACAGTGTAGATCGAGCTACAGCAAAAAAGAAAAAACGATATTGTGATATATCTTACATACACAGGAACCGAGTTCAATATACGTTTCACCCGCTTTGTTTATAAGTAGACAGAAATTGTTAAATGCCTGGCCTAGTCGCGGCTATGTCAGCGCGGCCAGCTGAACCGGAACGCGTATCCGTAACCTTTTTCCACTTAATACGCCTGATTATAGGCTGATACTTTTACACCTACGTAGCTGCGTAGAGTGAATTCAATCTACTTGCTGCGCTGCTGGCGTTTAGAGTTAATTACTTGGAATTAGAAAAAAAGGATACCTGGTCGTGGATAAAATAGTCGTTAATCCGAAAGAACCTTTGATCGTTACTATAGATATATACTTAAGGTGTTTAATGATTTGCGGATAATAATTTGAGTGTCGCTAAATTGGATTTAAAGAGTATTACTGGTTTCATACAGATTGGATTAGCAAAATAAAAGGTACTATGAGCATGCACTTACGCGGATTCTTGAAAATGAAACTGATGATTAATGATATTTTTTTGTCTACCTATGTATTCTATTACCGTAAATACTTTTTATTTTATTTTCATGAATTATGTTAATAAGAAAATTTGTCTCTAAAGATTTTGTAATGAGCGTTTTAATTACAGAAGTAGTTTAAAGAAAATATCACAGATTAGATCTCAGATTTTATAAGATATACTGTAACCATTATGTGTTTTCAAATATTTTCAAAATAAAGAAAAAAAAATTATATGGTACTTAAAGCATAAAACGAAAAAATTTATATCGTTGAAATGACTTTAAGGAACGCAGTTTGACCGGTTCTGCAAGTCGGAGATAAAAAAAATTAATTAATAATAACAATTAACAAATCAGGTAATTCGTTAATATTTTACTTATAATTATTAAATATTACTTCAACATTTTCTCTCCACTCGCTTAATTACATCAAAGCACAACCATTAAATCGACTTATAAAAAAATCTTTACTTTGTTCTATGACATCTATCATTGTTTGAGTTTGAGATCACAAATATACATTTTATGATTCCTAGCGTTGTAAGCCTTTTTCTTCTGTTTTTGTTCAGCTGTCGTCCTAACTTTTTTCCGCATTATTAGACGAGTATTCTAAAGTACGCGTCTCTCTAATTATAGAGACGGCTTGTAAGACTTTAAAATTATTTCTGCACGTTGATGTTTTATTATTATACAATTTACTAATTTTACACAGTTTTAATTATACAGATTACAATAAAAATATTGTTCTTTAAATATGGTAATATTCAAATATACTTAATACTTAAAAAAATATAGTATAATATTCAAATAATTATAACTGTGTTTTATATTAATTAAATTTATCGCAATGAATTTGTAACTATTAGAAATATGTAAATTATAAATTCATTTAATAGATTTAATGGTGCATAGTTTAGTTATTGAAATGTTATAGATGATTTATCTAGATTTGTGCTAGTTGAAATTTCAGGGTATGTTGATCAAACTAATTATATAAGGAATATAAAAATTATTTATGAGATTATATGTATAAGGTTTATAAAAAAATGAAAATTTAGTTTCCACAAAGAAAAATTTTATTTCTACGTTCAACACTATTGCAGTGTATTATAATTTGTAATTAGAGACATAGTTTATGCTTGATGGAAGTCTTAGTTAGATATCATAAAAGCGATTCTTGACAAACGAAGATTTAATAAGATAAAATCATGTCAACATTTCGGAAGACTTAGGTCCATCTTTTTGTTAAGAGGAAAGCATAATTTAATGCATTATTCAACAAAATTGCATGTATATGAACAAACCCACAGATTTTTACTCTAATATTGCACTAAAAAGCAAAACAAATTAGTTTTTATTAATAAATTTTGATCATTAGTATTTGTATTACTTACCATTACTTGTATCAGAGTATTATATTTCATTTTTGAAATTTTAATACAAAGAATTCGAGGCCAAATAGAGTCGTATGCCTTTCAAAAAAACTTAAAATAAAATATATTATAATAAAAGTTCTTTTAACTTTTTGAAATTTTAATACAAAGAATTCGAGGCCAAATAGAGTCGTATGCCTTTCAAAAAAACTTAAAATAAAATATATTATAATAAAAGTTCTTTTAACTTTGATCAACAATTCTAAAAAGCTATAAAAATGGTTTTTAGAACAATATTTGTGTAAAAATATAATTCATTTTTCAGTATTTTGTAAATCATTGGCATAATGAATTAAACTACTTTTATTAAATTTTTCGAATTTATCTTTTTGCTTCAAAACAAAAAATTATGTCCAAAACTATATGCCTCTCCAAGAAACCGAGATACAGTTTTCAGAAGATAGCAGGTGCGAGTTATAAGAAAAGATAAAAATTCTGTGGATTTGCATAAGAAAAGATAAAAATTCTGTGGATTTGCCCATGTTTTTTCAATGACTTATACACGATGTTTAAATTTATAAAATAAAAAATTATCGACATAGTGACCTTTTGTTGACTGTGATTACTAATCATAAAAAACGTAATAAATAAAAATTCATTTATTATTATTTGTTTTATTATAAGTTGAAAAAATTGGTTCATAATTAATTAAATGAGATATAAAAAATGTCAATATGAACTTTTTACATATGGCCACGAGACAATTAAAACTATACTTTAAATATTAACAATAATTGTTCATTTGCAATACTTTCAATGTAAAGCAACTTTGACAAGAATTAACAATATCTGTTTAACAATACATTTATAAACAGATATTAAGTAACTTTTACAAATTCTTTGTGCTAAGTCGAAATGAGTATAAAAAATCTAAGCACAAACTAACTAGCTGCAGATAATACTAGTAGAAAAAACTAAAGTTCTAATGAAATAACTAAAATAATAAAGAATAAAAATTTTAAAGACTTTCTCGTCTTTTCTTAAAACTTTTCGTGTAAAAATATCTCTCTGCAGTTTTATATCACTTATTGTCCTCAAAGGAGAAAAATTTGTATAGGCACATGAGATTACTCGGTATATAAAATATTCTTTGGCTTGTACTCGACGTACTTAGTGTAGTTTAGTTGCAATACAACATAGTTGCGGTTTTCAAATACTCGACGAAATGGATGAGCGTTACCACGAAATAGCATTGGACATACTGGTATTTTACCTTCGCTTTTAGCTTTGCCTTTATCAACTAAGTCCCAAAGCTCGAGCATTTTACAACCTGGTTTCCTAATAAAAATTAAATAATATATACTACATAAATTACTTAAATTAAACTCGTATATTTTATTTTAAACGAAAATTTAACTTACCAATATCCATAACCATAACAAATTGCTTCTTCTACAACAAGATAGTCGACTTGCAATTTCCTCAATGTATCATGAACCTCTGCCACAGATTTTCTACTGTACATTTCATATACTTTCATTGTTCTATCTCTAAAATATAAAATTAAATAATTATTAAACGAATTTTTATATTTCAAATTAAATAATTATTGTATAATAATTTTTATGTGTATATAAAGAACTATTTTTAAGATATGTTCTTACTGCATTTCTTTACTCTCATAGTATGGATTATTGACTATTGGCCTTTTAGTTGACAACATAATATTTGCCATTAAAGACATTTTACCAGCAAAGGCTGCATTTTTCGGCGTCTTCGCTTGAATCCATTCAATCAATTCTTCTTGATCTACATTACTATATTCCCCTTTAAAAGAACGGTAATATCGATTGTTTTATTTTTTTTATTTATAACATTTTTTTTTTATTTTCAGTTTCAGTTTATTTGCTCAAAAACGGTGATAAAATATTCTGGGGCCCTCCGAGCTGCATAGAAATTTGCCGTTTTTTATCCGTTACTTATTCGTTAAAGTAGGAATTTTGCAGTTGATTTAAAAAAACAAAACCATGTGTACTGCCGACTTCACTGGAAGTTAGCAGTTTAAGCATTGTTTAACGGATAAAAAACGGCAAATTCTTGTGCAGGTCCGAAGGTCGTAGCATTATTTCATCATTGTTTTTCAGAGTGTGTACTACTAACTTCCAGTAAAGTCGGCAGTACACATGGTTTTTTTTTTAATATTGTAACTGCAAAATTCCTACTTTAACGAATAAGTAACGGATAAAAAACGGCAAATTCCTGTGCAGGTCCGAAGGTCGCAGACTCATTTTATCACTGTTTTTCAGAGTATGTACTGCTAACTTTTAGTGAAGTTGGCAGTACACATGGTTTTTTTAAAATTAAAAAAATAATAAAATTAAATTTTGAACTGAAGTATTTTAACTATATATATTTGGATTTTACTTAAAATTTGTCATTAATCCGACTAATCTTACCGACAAACTCTCGTTCTTTTTTCAAACGATGAATGCCATGATAAGACATTAAAGCGAGTATGAGCACTATTAATGCAGCTTGTACTGTTGTTCTCTTAATTCCTAACTTCTCTAGGTACCGCTTACTGCAAGCTAACCCAGCCATTATACATAAATGTGGAGTCATAAAAAGCTTTAATCTCATAACAAATATAGCCATCACAGTAAATGCTCCAGTTTGTAAAACATTATATGCCACATGTGGTTCAATACAATTTGGGAAACCTTGCGATTTCAAATTTCTATACCAGTAGTATAGAACCAAAAAACCAGCAAGAATTGCTGTAGGTAATAAGAAAGTTTTGATGATTGCTTCATAAGTTTCATACTTTAAAAAGTCAAATTCTGGTGAACACGTATACAACATTGTATGGAAATCCTTATAATTTGATATCTTCGATCTAAGAATATTGAAAATATGTTCATAGTCAGCACTGTTAGTAAACATAATTTTCCATAATTTGCTACAAACTAAAGTGACAGCTATTTCTAACAGAGTCATTGTTTTGGGATCAACAAGATTTGAGAGAGCATTGCTAAGTTCTGATGAACAGCAGCTCACTATTAGTAAGGCCAAATGTAATGAATTAAGTAAGAAGGCATTGCTTGTTAAAGCTATAACTATAGCAACTGCGCATAAATGTACTGTACAGTAAAAGAGATACATTTTACTGTCAATTATTCTCAACCATTTAAGAATGAGCATTGCAATAGTCTGTGTTACAAACACAAATTGAGAAAACTGCCAGCTCAATAAACAGAAGGCCATTATAATTATTAAATCCTGAAAATAATTTTGAAATGTAATAATATAGATAATATAAAATTAAATATTAAAACTTTAATAAAAATATATTTTTAGGTTTTAATGAATGTACTTACCACATATTTAGAGATGGTTTCAGGCTTTTTTCTCGTTTTCAAAATTTCTGTTATTATAAACATTTCAAACAGAAGGGCAGGATAGGCAAAACTTTCTCTTAAGGGTGGAGTCCATTGAACTCTAGTACATTCAGTATGATTATAGAAAAAAGAAGCAATAGCTATTAAACCTCCACCAACTGTTCCGCTAAGATTGGCAGAATAAAGAAAAATTGTATATCCAGTGACTAGAGTGCACAGCCATACAAATTCTAAGTAGAAGTACATTGGCACGCCTATACCGTCACAGCTTGTTATAGCCGACAGCCCATCTCCTCTTTCAATCTATTATTTTTCAAATAGATTAATATTTAAAAATGGTCGATAGATTAAGAAGAATATTCTTTAATAGAAATTGTATATTTACCTGCCAACATTGAGGTTTTGGTAAAAGCCCCAGCATTTTTAAAATATGATAAAAGATGCCAATATTAACCTGGAAATGATAATATATTTTGTAGTAAATGCTTAAATTTTACTAATTTTTCTAGTAAATTTTATAGTGAAAAAAATTATCTATTAATAAAACGATCTTTCTTTTACCTCTGGTCCTAAACTATATTTACTCTCAGCATTTATAACATTTGGATATTCTGAAAGATTATCTCTGTGTATTTTTTGCATTCCTTCATAAAAACTTCCCGACTCTGCAATCGTTTTAAAATATGAATAATACATCCCCTGAAAATAATTAAAAAACATTTAATAAGGTATTTGCATAAACTAAACAAAAATTAAACACATAAGACTACCATTTCTGTTCTAAATGACATTTCTCTTTCAACTTCCGATAAATGTGAAAAATGTCTCTCATTTTCAAACAACGTCGATACATGCCACTGGTGTAAAAATCCAAAACTTATTGCTGAAAAACATTAAAATAAATAAATTTCTGCTCAACAAACAGTTACTTAATATCCAATCTAAAAAAAACCCGAGTCAAGAATACCTAAAATTATTTTGAGAACGTATATGGGTTTCCTTTCTTCTTCCATTTCAATGAGTTAACCTTAAACTGTTACATACACTCCCTCATAAATCAGTTCTACGCGAGTGTTTGTAGCACAAGCTTAATATTTTCATTATCAAACCAATTACTCGAGCTACTGAAGACAGAGTTTGATCTCGCTCTTAATTATTTCACACACAAAGCGCGAACATTGTTATCCAGGAAAAAAGAACCAACGGATGCAGACCCCCCATTGCGCGTGTCTGTCCTACTACTGTTACTACTTGGTTACTATATACTTTGAAATTCGACGGCTGCTGTATCACCTGCGCGCGCATCTTCTGTGTCTCCTTCCTAAAAAATAAATAAAAAAAACATATCAACAAAACCAATCTCAAAAACCGTCCAACTAATCACTAAAAAACCTCCCAAAAAACCAACCACTACCATCCAACCCTCACTCACCACCTCCAAAAAAAATCCAAAATCAACACCTCACCCATCCCCACCTAAATTCACACCCCAGCAACCACCGCCCCAAATCTCCCTCTCTCACCCCCTCTCAAAACCTCAACCCTCCCCAAACCCTCCCAGCCACATTCAAAATATCGCGCGCTCGTGCGCGTGGGCGTGGAAAATCCAGGCCTGTGCGCGCAGCTCTCGGCCAACGGCGCTGGCTGTCACCCATCGTGTCGTTTCCGGAAAATTCGTCGCGCTCTGAGAGTGAGATAGAGCCAAGCCAAGATGGCAGTGTATCTGGCGCAGTTGTCTGTTTATTTACTACGCGTTATCTATCCGAGCGGTGCCCCTCGCGCTTAGCTGGCTTAAGTATCCGCCCGAAAATAGAGCCGCCCCTTTAGCTTCGATACAATTGTTCCTGCAGCGCGCGGGGAGTGGGATAGGTATGCGTCATGCGTTAAGATAAGACGGCAGAGAGAGTGTGTTAATACACAAAGTGAGTAGCTGTACGAAGAGTGTCAGTGCTGATTTTTTGTTTTTTCCAGAGATAGAGCTGGGATTGTGTGTGTGTACGAGCGATTGCTGCTGGGAGACGCGCGAATTTCGAGGCTGAAGAGAGCCGTCGAGAGCTGAGGTTGACGTGTATACACGTCCTAACCTGAAAAGAAGGGACAGTCTTGGCTGCAGAGCTGGGTTCAAGGCTGCGGGCCCCCGAAAATTCTCGGTAAGATAGTAGGTGTGTATAGGCTGCTGCGCGAGCGAGAGAGAGGGGGAGTTGGTTTTCCGGTCGTGGCAGACGAAAACATCACGTATGCGTTTACAGGTGTATTGTATTGTTACGCCCTATCGAGAGCGATTACCTGGCTGAGAGAGCGCTCGGTTGTCAAAGTGCTGTTTTGATCTCTGCGCGTGTAAATAAACAATAAGTCCGCAAAGATCGGCTAGTGTCTAAATACACGTATACGTAAACTCAGCTAGTTTTTTAAACTCTCGCTTCTAACCTTGACAAACAACTCGTACTCGTATCCGCAAATTTCCCATGACTAACTGAACAATTTTTGCAGTCGTAGAGAGCGGCGGAGCTGACGAGAGTGTCGCTCTCTCGGTTATGCGGAGAGCGGCGCAGCGCCGGACGAGGTCGACGAGGACGAGGACGACGACGACGAGGGCCAGCCGATGATGCAGCCGGAACGCCCGAACCCGGAGCAGCAGCAGCAGCCTGCCAGCACGGCCACGACGAGCATCGCTGAAACCCTGCAGCAGCAGCCGGAGAGCAGTGGTATGGCCGCGGATGATGAGGAGCTGCTGCCGGCGAGCCTCGAGAAGCTGGAGATCGAACGCAGGCTGTCGGCCGCTGGCTGCTGCCATCGGTGAGAGGATGCTTTTTTGTGCTCTTGATGGAGTGGACGGTTTGTGTTTTGAGGGGGAGTGGCTGGGTAAGAAAATGCAATATAGAGTGACAGTTGCGATTTTGGTGTTTTCACGCGGAGCGGTGAGTGTTTTGAAAGTTACGAGCTCGGTTTACGGGAAATTCTAGGATTGAGTAATGTCTGAAGAGGCGCTTGGTCATCGTTTCTGTCGCGCCTAATTAATTTCTATTAGCTTACAGGTGAATTAAACATTCCTGGGTAAAATCACTATTCTCTTTCAAAAGTCATTTCTGAAACGTCTTCTCGTTAAGATATTCTGATACCAGGGGTGAAACCATAATTCACAGAATTTCGAATAAAGAGAAAAGTTATTCACTATCAGAGAGTTTCATCAGGCCTATCATGACTTTTCCCTTTTCCACATCAGCTTCGCACCGCGCGTCACGCGCGTGCTTGACCTTGCGTTGCGCGCGCGTGTGTGTACGTGTATATTCATATACACTCGCTCACTTTCTTTTGTTCTCTAAAGGTGTATACACACCTCCCGAGCGCGCTAGCAGACGGCTCATCTCGTTTTTGGCGTGTTTGTTTTGATATGAGGTTGAGACGAGAGAAGCAGCACCCAGCTGGTACTGTTGCTGTTTGGGGTTTTTTTTAGGTGTCGATGCTCCCGACGGATTTTAAATGGCCCCCCGCCGGGAATTTGGAGCAGAGCGCGTCCGGCCGTGAAGTTTTCGGAAAAATGTTCTCTTTTTCTTCGTTTGTTTGAAAGTGGAGTAGATGCTTTTATGGTGTATTTAAAAGATTTTTTTTCTTTTTGTGAAATTTCTAGTTTGTTTATTTTTTTATTTATGGGGCTTTTTTGTTGAATCTAAACTAAATTTAGTATGATTTATGAGCTAGTTGACAGATTTATATAAATTGTTAACTTACTCTCAATAAATGGTCTTTTAAATAATATTATTTACTTCAAAAAATGTTGACTATCCATAATTCTAGATATGAAAACATTAAGATTTTTCTTATTTTTCCATTCGAATTTATATTTTTTTTACAGATACAATACAATAGACACAGTAAATTAAAATTCATTGACAATCAATAAATAATTAAAAGTTTGAATAAAAAATGTTTATGCAGCTATGTACAATAAAACGTAAATAAGCTCTTGAGTGAATTCAGTGAAAGGATTTGGCAAAGTGCCAAGCATAAATTAAGAATGCACTAAAACATATTTCTTTTTAAAACTTGAGAATTCTCAGCTTTTTATAGATTCCTTTGTTCATGAACAAAATATAAATTCTATTTTAACAAATATTTATTAACTCTGAAAAAGCATGTACAAAATTGAGCTTTGCATTTGTTGTGTCAAAAAAAATCTTACTTAGCTCTAGCACAAATGACAGATGTGTGACATTTTTATATATTTTGAAATTTTATCTTTGAGTTTTTATAAAATAAAAACCTAAACTCATTATATGGTTTTATATTTCAAATAGACTTTTATTTTAAAAATTCTCAATATTTATTTATGATTATTTTTTTACCATTTTCAGAGGGATAGCCAGTGATGAATTGGAACAGGCAAATCCATTTCGCCTAAATATTAAAGGTGCTTGCAGTGGTAGCAACCTTTGGCGAAAGAATATGCCAAATAGGCCATTACAGCCAAATAAAAGCTCTAAGAACGTTAAACCTCTCAGAAAAATAAATTTCAAACCTATGCTCTCTAAAAGACAAAGGTTTCAAGACCTGTCCATCATTCGAGAAGCCGTCCTCAAGCTCTGCAGTTCTGATACCACAACTCTCAGTGATAACGTTGCAAGTACACTTCTTGAAGAGGCTTGCAAACTCATTATTTCTCAGTAAGTACACCAACATTTATATGTTTTTAATTAAAATTTAATTAGCTTAAAAATTTATAAAAAGTTATTTATTAAAAGTTGAGATTTATTTTTATCAAATGAGCCTATTAGACTGATCTATTAAAAAATTATTTTAACTTTCAATTTTCTATTCGAATAATTACATGACTATTATATTTCTGAATATAGCAAAAACAAAACCTTTGGCCATGGCTCCGTTACAAAAGACTTCAAATCCCTCAATATCAGCCAAAACTCCAGACTGGCCAAGGATGATACCAGCATAACTGAAGAATATCAGGCCCATAGTTTTCAGCGAGCACGTAGCAACACCATGCCAAGCAGTCTGAAAAGAAATACTGGCCAACAATCGGATACTAATTCACAAGGTTCAGCTAATAATGGACAGCAACAGCCATCGAGCTCGAATACCTGTTCGGTGCAGGCACGAATATCACCACCACCTTGCGACGTGACTATCGACGAACTCGCTAGCTACTTCGAGGAGTTCGTTCATATTCCAAAGAAGATGTCGCAGATGGCTGAGATGATGTACATTTAAGTGTTTCAATCGAGTGCTTTCCCACTGAGGAGTCAACCTCAAAAACAAGTTCTTTTTTAATTTTAGTGTTGCGATTATCAACCGTTATTGGCTCTAGAAGTATTATTAATCAGGTGATTAACTACTGTAACAGATCTAGTTTCCTAACATGTTTTTAAAAACGTATAGTTTTATATTTTAGTAATGTTTGAGCATTTAAATTTGATATGCTTTATGGATTTGAATGTTCTTAAGAACAAATATTAATTTATTTCGTGAAAAAATTATTTTATAGTCATAATATATTGAGGTATTTAAAAATTAAAACGATTCTTCACCTAAATTGCAAAAATCAAAGTTCGATAACAGATTTTTGGAATTCGTTTCAGAAACAAGTTCTTAGAACTGTTTTAATAGATTATTTTAAAAAAAGATAGAAATTGTCAATAAATTTTTGGCAAGCAAAAGTATGATTATCTATATTTAATTAATTAAATTTACTAAAATAGTTTTAGAGTAATCTTTTCAGTTTTAACTTAAAAGTTCATTTAATATAAGCTAAAATTAAAAAAGAAGGTATGGTAATTTTGGTGTTTAAGCCAAGTATGAACAATTTTTAAGGCTAATATTATGAGGTGCTGTTTAACTAATTTAGTGACAGCAGAAGGCCACAAACACTTGTTAGTCTTGTACTGAAGGATCTGTCTTGCGTTCATAAACTGCATATTCTTTATAATTTTATTATTATTTTTTTTTGGTACCTAAATTATATTTAATATAGAGTAAAATAAAAGTCTCGTAAGCAGGTTTTGGTTTTTGTTAACTATTACTTGTGTTCTCAATATTATATCATACAGTTCATTTATTTTTTAACAATGTTAGTTAAAACTCTGATTCATAGATTTACAGAAGACTGTACACATACTTTATACACATACTTATGCATCCTGCGTCATTTTTTTTCTTAATAAATATTATAATTTTGCAGTCGTGTACGTTAGCTGAACCACAAAAGAAATGTAAATATACGTTAAACGACAGAGCGATCAAACAAAAAATTCCTTTTATGTAAACGATTGAATGCTTCGGATTCTTTATGCATTAGCATTTTGAAAGATTCATATATGTTTTTGGTTCTTTTTAGAATTTTTATTCGATTTCATTCTGTTATATTATATGAAATGTTTTTTTTCTTACAGTCATGTATATATCTGATATTATGAAAAACAGTAAAGAATAAACTTTATAAATTCAATCGTGATATTTATTGACATTTGTCTTTGTTAACTTGATAAATTTTTTTTCAGCTAACAGGAAATAATAAAAAATATTTGCAAGAACCGCAGTATACGAGAAATTTTCAAACAAATACATAAACTAAACGTATGGTTGAAATTAAAAAGTAATTATATTTTGTTTTTACAAAGTTGAATTCTGAAATACCTAAATGCAAGTAGTATGAAAATAATGAAATTTATAGTAATATAGATATAAATCACTATCTTAAACTGGATAGCGGGTAAAATTCGGGAGGTAAGATAAAAAGAACTATTTTCGTACTTATGATACATAATATATTTATCTCCATATGCGTATAATAATTATATTAATATTACAAAATAATAGTTAAATTACTTAATATATAAAAAAACTTTGGTACATAAACAATGACGACATCATATCAATCTTATTAATTGAACCCTTAACCAACTTGTTTTATCTTAATCTTTTTTTTTCATAAAAAATGAACAAAAACGAGAACAACACTTCTCTCTTACTTCAATATACGGCGGATCTCGATTTTTCTTACACGCACACACGAACTTGCACGCAGACAGACACGCGTGGACGCACGCACAATGTAATTGCAAAGTCATAAGAGCAAGAACTCGCACAACGGCGCTGAAAAATAAAAGGAAAGATAACGCGCAACGAAAATCGGACAAGCCGTGTTTGTGTGGACGTTTTACCGCAACAGAAAAAGACAAAGCGCTTAAAGAGACGTCAATGCGCACTACAGAATTTTCTTTATTCCTCTGCGTAGTTCTACAAAGGACAAACCTGAATCGCGCGCGCGTCTTTGTATGCTTTTTTTTGCACAATGTTGTGGGATCGTCTGAAAATTGCTTTCGAAGTACGTACCCTTTTGTTAGTTCGCGCAATAAAAATCTCTTTTCCTTTTTTTAAGTCTCTGCTCTGACAAATGAATTTTTCATTTTGGACTCTTTAAGCATCTAAGCGGAAAATCTTGATAAACATTTTGGAGATGATCCGCATTATGATTCAAACAAACGCCGAACGAAACAGTTAGAGCATCGATGACGCATGTTGTGGGTAAGGTTTTCCGAAGCAATGACAGACGCTTAGCGAACGCGCGCTGCTTTCAATGACTCATCGCGTCGTCCGTTCACCTCGCCCCGTAAAATCGTGATTCTCAATTCGAGGTCGGACGCTATATATCACAGAATTGTCGCGAAATTTGTCATGAACTGGTCTGTATTATACCATCGAAGCGGTTCCTACTTCTTTTCTGTGCTCGATTAGCACTCGTAAAAGGTCCTATAAAACGCGTTTAAATACATATATACCGACAAAAAAGAAATTCACAAATACTATTTGACACAAATAAAGGCAAAATAAATTATACATAGTAATATGTAATAGTTACGCTTTGAAACAAACTTAATAAATGTAGAAATAAAATACTTAAAATAAACATACAAATTAGAATATTTTTTTAATGCCGATTTTAATAATGATCATTAATTTCGTATATTAATATATCAGGCTAAATAATAAATTAATAAAATATAAAATGCATGCCTTGCAAAATATACCGAACATAAAATCTTACTTTTCAAACTGAATACAGTTTCTGAGACACTTTTGGTAATTTGTAATTTTACAAATCTATACGATTTAATATTGTAGAAACAACGCTTAAACTGATAGTATAATACAGAGTTACGCGTATTTCAATAAAATAAGTTCTTTCAAATTCGCGAAAATTTTTTTGCGTCCATTCGATTTAACGGGTGGTGACAAGACAATTCAATTTTGTTTGTTTTTCTTATTTGCCCTTAATAGCACATGTCGAGGATCGAAATAAATCTTAGCGTGCAACGCCACGACGAAAACACTACCTCCTTTATAAATATTCTATTTTAGGGTTCAGCATACGTGAAAGTCGAGTCAGTAAAAATAGACACTAGTAGTACGTAATGACTTATAGCTTTTTTTTCTTGTTTGTTTCGGAAAAAACTACCACCAGGATGGATTTACGTATATATCTGTGGAGAAATCGAGCTGAAACGAAACAATCTTTGTATAGTGAGAACTATTGCCAGTTAAACACTAACCTTGTTATTTTTCAAGCTAGATAACAATTTTTGTTCAAAAGGAAAAATGTATGCAAACAATCAAGACCGTTTGGCTCCAATCCGAAATTCTCCTTATGATCAAAGATCAAAGAACGCAAGGTACAGAGTTGATCGTTTTCGGTCGTTGCCCGAAAAAAGCCGAGGAGGGAATCGACAAAGTAATTTTACATATTCAACAATATCGATTTTCGAGCGAGTCTCCGGATAGAGTGAGATTAAACCAAATATCGCCATCGATTAAGTGTTTATAAACCTCGGAAAGATTAGAGCACTCTTCAACAATCGTTAAACATTTGCCTTCGCCGCCTCCTCCAATAAAAATATCACTAATAAATCCACGTAATTCTCTACAATTATTTGGCTCGAGCAAAAATAGTTGGTTATTTCTCATTTTCGTTTCTTTTCGTAATTAAATTTGCTTTCTCTTCCGTCAACCCTCAAACTTTCCTCGTTTCGTTTTTCACGCGCAGGAAAAAGCGGAATAATGTCGCGGCCCGGGGGCGCGACAAAGGACTCAATACAATCATAAATTTACACAACTATGTAGTGTGCAGTCGACCTTTTTTTTCATTAATAAAATATAACTTCGACTGTTTGTTTTATTAATTTGCACCTAAGTTTCGAGAACGAACGTAGTCGTAATTGCAATATATAGTTCGATATGGCTCTGGGACAGAAATGCGATGAACTTAGTTTCATCTCTATTTAAGATCGCTGCCAAATTTAATGAGCTCGAGTACTTTAAAAGCGTTTGTCAACTATAACGACTTTTTCAAGTCTGAGAATTATGTATAGGCCTTTATTAAATATTAGAAAAGAATTATTTTATTTTATTATTTTACCTTTTTAAATCTGCATTTTTAGCGTTAAGATAGAGAAATACTTTTGTATGAACACTAAGAAAGTAATCGAGTGCATTAATTTAACGGATCGAAGAATATTTTTTAACCTATTTTCTTGTTCTAACAAGCACGCTAATCATAGTCTATACACTACCCGCTGATGTTTACTTTTAATACGCCAAGAATACAACGTTAAAGTATCGATAAAAATCAAAACTAATGTTTGCGCTTACATGGGGTATACAACATGGAGATTCCTTTGTAAAAAATCGAGATTAAGACAAATATAGACAGACGAAAACGAAATCTTCGTTTTGTTCCTAATTTTAACAGACAAGAATTTTTTCCAAATGTATATTCTCGCTATTTCTAATTTTTTTCTTCATTTTTTTGTTCAAGACGATCTAGTGAATAAAAATTCAGATAAAAACGTACAAAATGCCGAATAATCAGACGAAGTATATATCTGATTTTCTCTATTAGATGATACAGATGATGAATACGAATTCCCTTTGAAAAACTATAATAAAAGCAGCACTTGTAATTCTTTCGATTTCTAGTCTACAAAAAGTTGTAGAAAAAACAGTCGAACATCTTAAAATCTACAATATTTATAGACTTATAACGAAAAAATCAGTACGAAAGGCAAAGTCGTATATATAGGAGAGCACCGCGAGAGAAAATTCATATTCATCGCCTCGACCAATTTTACACTTTCCATTTTCTTTTTCACAATCTAATTCGTCTCGTATATCAAATTCTACAATCTACAATTTTTTTCGTATTTAAAAACCTTTCATCTATATTTTTCTTTTTACTATTTCGTTCTCTCGTCACGCTTAAGAGTTAAAAGTGGCAGTCGTTTTTTGGGAATACAGTGTTTTACGTGTAAAAACTAAAACACAGTTTAAGTATTAATTTTAATGCAATACTTCAGCAAGAAGAAAGAAAATACTTGGTATAGATGAAGAATGTGAAAACCCAGTTGGTCCCACGATAAAAAAAATCTACTTTAGTGAGAATCTCAATGAACTTAAGAATTTACGGTCATGCTTTTCTACGAAATTAATGTACACTCACAATATCAAGAATTTGTCAAATGCCTACGAGTTAATATTAATATGTCAGTCGGGTTTTGTTCGAAAAGTTTATTATTAATTTTCGATTATTTTAAATCATATATTGCTTTTTGACTCAACCAAAGCAATAGTAAATAATTATTTGCTTTTAAAGTTCAATTTATAACGGTTTACAACATAAATTGATTGTATTATATATAACTTACAAGTAGATAAAAATATGATCGAAAATTAATAACTCTTTAAAATCCAAAGAAAATTAGAGTAAATTTTAGTTTATAAAAAGTTTGGCGTAGAAAATTCGTAAAGTACGTCGTATTTTTTACCTTATAATCAGTTGAATTGCTTTATTGTAAAAAATATTTTCCGATTAGAAACTTTTTTTTATTATGCATTTTAACTGCTAAATCTTTGTTCAAACATTTGACATGCCAATTTTTTTCTAATAAAAAATTAATTGTTTACAAACAAAGCAATTCTATCTTTCGTTCTTACGCGTTCCTAATAATTCGGCGTGTTCGCGTGCGTAAAAGTGCCATTTTCCCATCTTATCCTCGTTACTCTACAAAATCAATAATAGATAATAGTCCCTAACGTGTAATTCAGTGGTTAACTATGATCGCGCGTGTTACACAACGTTGACCCAAAATCTTGCGTGCTTCTATTATTGAAATCACTGCTAGGCAATTTTCATTTACTTTAAGAACCTATAATCTTTTTGCTACTTATTACTTTTTAGTTGATTTAAAATACATGCATTTTTTAATCATTTAGTTAGAGCTAAGGTAAGTATACTTCTTACAGCAAATTCTTATTTATTCTAAAAATTCGCAGGAATCAAAATTAAAAATACTTTATTATGCTATTTTTTTCTAAAAAATAGTAAGTATTTTTAATCAAACGCTATCACGATTATAATTTCTATATTAATTTTATTATTTTTCAAAATAGCTCTGAAATAAATGTTTCATAAAGAATTATAAGATTAAACTATATAAAATTGTAAATAATCTTTTGTATAATAATAAAATATTTCTTCTTTTGAGTTATTAATGCCTAGCAGTGATTTTAAAAAATGAATCTACCTGAAGTCGAATCTTATAAAGGTTGTTTTCTTTCAATTTCTATAAGGAGGGACATAGTTCAACTTCAAGAAGATAACATTTTGTGCTAATAAACTTTACTGTAGTAGGACCAGTTCTCGTGATTGAAATATACCTTTCAGTAAAAAATTTACAATTTTTGCAGATACTTTGTACGAGTAACATCCATTGCTTAAAATTTAACTTGGTTTAGTTAACGAACGTTCGCATCGTATTTTTCATCGTTTTTCTTTCCACACGCACACGTTCATCACGTCTTATTAGTAACTTTTTCTTGAGCAACCATTCACCTTCTGCCTTACACTACAAATTGTTAAAATCACTTCTTGACAGTATGTTTTCATTCATTTTCATGGCAATGTCATGGTAGTGATTTATAGTGATACAATTGGTTAAAATGGTGTCCTAGCTTATAGTATATAAAGGAAAATAGAATTTGTTAGATGTATTTCGAAGTATTGTACAATCTTGACTTTACCAACACTAAATTTTTTTTTTGCATTCTTGATCAGGTATTACTAACTTAGTAATAAGCAGCTACTTCCAAAATATTTTATATGTATAATATATATAATTAAATTTTCTCATATTTGGACGCTAAAAATGATTTGTTGCATAAATTTTAGAATTACAGCAAATTATTTGTATTAGTAATAAATAATCAAATAAACAGAATAATTTAAATGTCAGTAAAACAGGATTCCACTATCAACAAATCGTAAAGAAACTTTTTTTCGTGCTATATCATGATTTTTTTGTTTTCAAACATTATATAGAGTCATGGATCAGTAGAGGGCAGTTTTCGTAATCACAGTAAAATAAAAAAAAGTTTTTCTGCACGAATACTGAATTCATTAATTACGTATCTTGTATTAAATAAATGCATTAGCTTATCGACTTATATTCTATTCAAACTTGATCAACAGATTTCTACAGTGTTTTATTATATGATTATTTAATCCATTCTTAGAATGAATTTATTCGTTCTCATATAATTGGTTTTTATCGAATTTGCTCTTATTAACCTTTATAAATATAATCCACCTTTCTGAGTGTATTCATGTCGCAGGATTGAAATATTTAGGAAAAACCTTTTTGTCTAACTTTTATACTTCGCAACGCAACACATTCTTATATCAATTAATTTTTTTTGTTTCTTTCATATAAATTGTAACTGCCTCTAACAGACTAATTTGCAGTTACACGGTAACTAGTTTTATCCTAACAGTATAATGCATTTACTTGTAATTGTTGATTCGAACAAGACCTACTTCTTATAAATACTTTGTTAAATTTATTACTAAAACCTCTTCATCATCTTTCTTTTTCTTCGAGTTCATATTCATTACTTCAATTTCGAAGTCTTAAAAGTAACTTCCCAAAGATCGTTTATACAGATTGATGATCTTTCTTTTTCTCTCTCTCCCCTCTTATGTCAAGATAAATATTGCGACTCACGTTCGAATTTTTCAATATAAAATTTAAACACAACGGTTAACGAGTACAGTTTGTGCGCACATATAAATTATACATATACATAGATCGTATGTACGCATTTATGGCACATGGAGTCTCTTATCGTTGATCATTTGCACTGTCATATCGTTCTTTTTTATTTTACTAAAGATCATAGTTATAAAAGAGAGAATTTTATAAATTTATTCATGCGAATGGTTATTTTGCTTTTTGTCTCTCATTTTATCAAAACGAAAATATGCAAATTTGCATAAATTAAATGCAGTTATTAAAATCATCTTAAATAGGTAGTGTTTTGGATATACCTATTAAATAAATCATCGATTTTACCTATACGAAATCTGCATTTTACAATAGATAACCTTACGATTACGTGTAAAAGAAAGTGCCTTTAAAGACTCGAAAATACCAACCGCTAAGTTATAACGAAACCTAAACAGAAAGATCTGTGTGGCAGTATTTTATTTGAGATAAACCTTGTGAGCGCTTGTTGGAGAGAGAGCAGTAGACGCATCAGCAGCACCAACAACAACAGCACTTCAGCTGTAGATACCGTAAAATTCCATGGCACAGTTCATGTTATGCGGATGATAGTGGTAGTGTGGCACTAGATGAGCCGCCGTGGCGTGGTGGGCCATGTATCAGTCCGTCGGTGGCTCAAGGTAAGGTATCTCACTGGTCACGTTGAATGACTCGAAATAATGATTGAGAAACTCGAAGGTCGGTCGCTTTTCGGGCACCGCATCCCAGCATTGAAGCATTAATCGGTAAATGCTATCTGGTAGCGGATGGTTGACCGGCTTCGGCATTCTGTAACCGTTGTTTACCTGGTCCATTACTTCGCGTCCGTGCATTCCTACGAAAATAGAATTTTATGTTTAATATTAATTATTAATGAATTATAAAAATGAGTTTTCTGCTAAAATAAGTCCTCAAAAATACAACGCAATATCATACCTGGATAAGGAACTTGGCCATACGTAAACAGTTCCATGAGTAGAATACCGTACGACCAAACGTCGCTCTTGATGCTGAAACGGCCGTAGACGATGGCCTCGGGCGCAGTCCACTTGACGGGGAACCTGCTGCCTTGCTTGGGACAATACTCATCGTCCTCGATAACCCTCGCCAGGCCGAAATCACAGATCTTCGCCTTGTTCTTCTCGCCGATGAGAACATTGCGCGCGGCTAGATCCCTGTGTATGAGCTGCTTGCTCTCAAGGTGCTCCATGCCTGATGCAACCTGGGCGGCTATGTAGATCAGGTCCTCGAACTGCATGTACTTGCCGTCACCGGTGCGCAGGAAGTCGAGTAAGCTACCGTTACACATGTACTCCTGGACAATGTAGATCGGCTCCTCCTTGGAGCAGACCGCGTACAGAGCGACCAGGTGACGATGCCGGAACTGTTTCATTATTGCAGCCTCCTGCGAGAGCGAGATTTAAAAGCGTAAGGTTTGATTCGACAAGTTTATGATAATCGAACGTATAAAGATGTTTTGAAAATTACCTGCAGGAATGCTTCGGTCGACATAGTGCCGGGTCGCAAAGTTTTCACGGCCACTTCGATCTTGTTGCGCCACTTGCCGTAGTAGACCTCGCCGAAGTTGCCGTGTCCGAGTTTCCGTATTAGCTGAATCTCGTTACGGTTGATTTCCCACTTGTCGCGCAGTTCCGGACCCAAGTCCCACATATCCGGCTGTGGCTTGGGACACGGCTTTGATAATACGTGACAAAGGCCAAGCGCGTTTTCTGCAAAACGTTGTAGAAAGATTAATATTAATTTTTAAATGTCTCGAACTAATCAAGATTCTATCTTAAAACTCGATTGTAATTAAGGGAATAATTTAGAATTTCCGAAAAGAAAAACAATTCGTTTCAAGCAATTCTTACAAACAGTTAATTTTGTAATAAAAAAAAAATCACAGTCAGACTGAGAATAAAAAAACTAAAATTATTTCCTCAACCCATCATTACACCAAAATTTCCAACCCGATCAAATCTTAAAATTTCACTTTAAAAAACAAAAACAAATATTCCGACGCATAATTAATCTGACTACGCGAAAGCTCTGACACTCACTGCTGTACGCCATGACGAGGGCGGGCAGCGTCGGGAATGTCTGATTGGTGGCGATGAAGAAGCCGCCGTTGTCGAGGGGCTTGATCTTGTAGTGCTTGACATGATGGCCTCTGCCCTCCTCCCAGTCCTTCACCGAGAGACTGTAGCCACGTGGATTGTGCTCGCTTGGCCTCACGAGGAAAGTGCCTCGCGGATTCTCGTCCACCAGCAGGAGCTTGCCGGCCTCCTTGCGCGACACGTTCTCGAAGAACCAGCTGTGTAAAGATGAAATTTTCATTAGTTGGACTGGACTATTTTTAGATATTTTTTTTTATTGCTTGCGTTTAATTTATTCGTGTTAACTTTGAAGAATTGTAAATTGTAAGGTTTACGATTCAATGGGATTGCAATTCATACCCCGAGTTACTAATAAACTTTCTGACCGGCTTTCAAACTCCATTATAAACTTTCCAGACACAAAAGGCACTTATCGCTCCGACTCAAGGATCCGAAACGATACTCCACCAACAATCCCCCAACGCTATAAATAAACTTCAAAGCCACGCGAACCATAAAAATTCCATCAATCCCCATTAAAAAAACCACCAAGCATACCCCACCTCCCTCCCACGCCAAAACAACAACACTAAACAGAAACTTACTCCTCGCTCTCGACCGAGCGCTCGACCGCCACGAAGTTCCAGGGTATCAGGCCCTCCTGGAGCGTCGTCAGATGCAGCACCTTCCACCAGTCCGGCTCCGAGTCGTCGAGCACCTCCATGCGATCGCCCTTCATGAAGCTCACGTCCGTGCTCTCGCGCGCCGTGTAGTTGTACAGGGCCACCACGATTTTGTTGGCCCGCTGCGAGTGAGCTGGATGCAACGAGAATTGAAAGTTAGAGTTGGGTAATGGATGCTTGATTCGTGTTGTGGGTGAAGGATGATACTCGAGCGGCGAGAAATTCGTTGGTTTACTTACGGTTTGGTTTTTGCGTTTTTTGGTAACGAATTTCTCGCCGGGATGGGTTGTATGACTAACACTGATTTGTACGACATTGATGTGTGTTTATATATGTATGTAAAGAAGCGTTGTAAATTAATGATCAGCCGTATGTACTAAAGAGCTAGTAAATAATACTTGTAGTTTTGCGTGCAGCGTGGTATGTTTCTAAAGATAACGACGATAATATTCCATTTGTTTAGGCACTATTTTTTTACAACAGAAATTCTAGTTTCAGCATTCGCACATAGCAATAAATATATACGTAAGGTCGAAAATAAATGTGGCGCGAAGAGTAAACTGATCGTAAAGCAGATAATAAAACTGATTTATGCAAGCTATCGTGTGGCCTTTAAAATATTGTTTCAACGTATATAAATTTACAATAAACAACAGAAAAATCTATTTAAACACAATATCGATATATAAAATTCTACTTGCTCAAACCTTTCTCTCGACCTCTTAATTTTTTGCAAAACATCTATAAAAAAAACTTTGTCAAATCTTTAAACACCTCATCTTTCTCAACCAACCCTCACTGATTTTTCCAACTGCTCGACGCTGCTCCAGCAATCCCATCATTAAAAACCATCTCTAACCCCCAAAACTCCAGCAACGTCGAGCACACCCACCCGACCTTCAA